>PVIU01027592.1:0-20229 GCA_004026605.1 Ondatra zibethicus | reverse complement strand
CTTAAAGTTCTTGTCGAATAGATCTTTCACTTCCTTGGTTAGTGTTACCCCAAGATACTTTATGCTATTTGTGGCTATTGTGAAAGGTGAAGTTTCTCTGATTTCCCTCTCTGCTTCTTTATTTTTTGTGTATAGGAGGGCTTCTGATTTTTTTGAGTTGATTTTGTATCCTTGTGTGCTGCCTGTTTTACTGACCTGCTCAGCTTTTGTGTTCACAGGGAATACCTGCTGGTGTTGGAGGCTGGGATACACTGATGAGCAGGTGGGGATGGGTGGGGGAGGTTAGGATGGTCTCATCTGTGGGACCCACAGGAGATGTGATTGATGGGAGGGAAGCTGTAGCTGGTTATCTATTGCAATGCTAGGGATGAGTCTGAGGGATTAGTTTGTGGAGAATAGTTAGAAAGAGAAGAATGAAGGCAGCCAACTTGGTTTTCTGGCAGGCATGGCCAGTCGTTTAGTTACAGGCTCCCTAAGAGTCCAGCTCTTAAGAAATCCTTTTTCGTGTTCAATCAAAGACAACACAATAAGCTATGGGGCCTGAAGTCTGAGGGTTAAGGAGTCTACTCACAACAGCTTCTCTTTATCCATGTCTCTTTATTCTTTTTCTCCTTCTTATTCCTTCTTGTTCTCCTCTATTACAAACTATCCCAGTCATATATACCCTTATTACCAGCAATTCCCCAGCGGCTGGAATTCTTTAGCCCCATAAAAATCAGATAAAAGTTTTCACACACACACACACACACACACACACACACACACACACACACACATACACACACACACACACGCATGCGCGCGCACAGGTGTGCACACACACACATACACACACACACACACACACACAGAGAGAGAGAGAGAGAGAGAGAGAGAGAGAGATCTGTGGCTGTCAAGTCAAAGGTGGGAGCAGCTAGTGCATGTCTGATGAACTCGTTAACGGAGAAAGTTAGTCAGGAAAGAAATTAAATCATCAGACTATTCTAGAGGGGGAATGTTAGTGCACTATGCCACATTTTTAGGTGGTAGATAAAAGAGTTAAAAGGTTTATTTTCAGTAAAATTATGAATAGGACACAGATTGTTTAAATCAGCACACTGTTTCTTTTCTCCTGGCATCCATAGAGGATACCAAGTAACTAGGCCAACCTTTGTAAACAGGGGGAAGCTAATGGCTCCTGATCTGATTAGCACATTCACCAGATGCTGAAGTTTCTATGCCCCAAAAGGCATAGGAGACAGTTCTGAATTAATTTGGGAATTAATTCCAAAATATGTAATGGAAGGGTAGTTAGGTACAGCGAAATTCTACAGCAGAAGACAGTCACTTTATTCACAAAGCAGTAATGCCAAAAGTTCCTTGAATTATGATTTAACCTTTACTAGATCCCTTGGCTCTGATAAGTCACTTGTGGAAAGATGACTGAAAAATTACTGTATAATGTTGTGGCCTGTAGCAGTTTAGCAGGGTATGCCTGAGTTTGGGGTTGAATACAATGATGAGTTTGGGGAGGGAGTTTAGGAGGGGATGATCTGTGGGATCCAGAGGAGTTGTGGGCAAGGGGAAAGGGAGACTACTGGTATTCTGTTGCAGTGCTAGGAACAAGATTGAGGGATTAGGTCTTGGGGAACAAAGAATAGCCATATTTTTATTTAAGTCTGCAATCCCTTTTTAGGTGAAAGTGATATAATGACTTTGGTTCATTATGTGTATGTGCTCATGTATGCACACTTATGTGTGCATAATGTGTGTGGAGGATAGAGGTCACCTTCAGGTGTTCTACAGGTCCTACCCACTTGTGTTTTGAGACAGGTTCTCTTACTGACCTGTAACTAACATAGTAGTCTAGGCAGGTTCACTAGCAAACAAGGATCTACCTTTCTCTGCCTCCCCAGCACTGTGAACCATTGTCCTTTGAAATTATCTACATGTGAACTTACTTCTGGTCTCTTTTCTGTTCAATTAATTTATTTGTTTTTTAAGGTAATTTTTTTTAAAAAAACTTTTGTTTGAATGTGATGAAGCCAACAGGTTAGGAGACACTGATGTTTAAAAGTTAATTTCTTAGAGTTCCTAAAGAGAATGTATAGGTAGTTTGCTCCACTGTGTTGTGCTATGTGTATGGAGTACCAGGGTCAGTCAGGAGGTAGAAGGAAGGAGGGGAATACAATGCCTTTATTGTAGTTTTTGAGGGCAGGAATGAATCAAGTAGTTTAGGAAGGTTCTTGGTTGGCTGGTATCTTAATTTGCTTTCTGTTACTATGATAAACACCACAAACCAAAGAAACTTTGGGAGGAAAACATTTATTTTATCTTACACCTTATAGTTCATTGTCTTATTTAGGGTTTCTATTGCTTTGAAGAGACACCATAACCACAACAATGCTTGTAAGTAAAAGCGTGTAATTGGATGGCTTACATTTTCAGAAGTTTAGTCCATTATCATCATAGTTCAACATGGTGGTGTGCAGGCAGACATGGTGCTGGAGAAGTAGTTGAGAGTAGTTCTACATCTTGGTTTTTAAGCAATAGAAAGTGGTCTGTGACACTGGGTGGTATCTTGAGCATATATGAGACCTCAGAGCCTACCTTCACAGTGACACGCTTCCTCCAACAAACCACACCTACTCCAACAGGGCCGTATTTCATAATAATGTCACTCTTTTGGGGATCATTTACTTTCAAACCACCACATTCATCATGATTGGAAGTCAGGAACTCAAGTAGGAACCTGGAGGAAGGAAATCTAGTTACTGTCTTACTCTATGGCATGCTCAGTCTGATTTTTAAATATCCCGAGATCACCTGCACAAGGTGTACCCTGCACAGGAGTAGCACCACCCACAGAGACGTGAGCCATCCTAGATCAACCATTTAACAAGAAAATGTCTCATAGATATGCAATTCTGATGGAGGCATTTTCTCAGTAGATGTTCTCTCTTCCCAGATGACACTAGTTTGTGTCAAATTGACAAAAACTAATTAGCACAGCTTGTTGAAATAACTTAATTAGGTTCCAGGATATAAGGAGTGTCCGTAGTTTCTTGGTGCTTGGTTATGAGAAGATAAGGTTCAGGAGAATAGTGGACCACCCTGCGAGGCCAATAAAGGAGGTTGATGTGAGTTTGGGCATCATACTGGTTTTGGATGAAAGGCATGCTGATTGGTGAGTCTTGCTTTTTTTTTTCACATTTAATTTTTTATTATTGCATTATGAGTCTTGCTTTTTCTAGAAATTAGCTAACCCTGGGAAAGAGTCTCTACAGGATCATGTAAGCCTTAGTTGCCAGAGTATTAAGAATATAGAAAATGTAGTTAAAACATTGTCCTTTTGGAAAATTTATACTATTCATATTACTTTAGGTTTTATAGTTAAATCTTCAAACAAGCTCGTATAAGTTCTCCAGCTTGCTATTTTAAAATAATTTTGCATTTCCACATAAATTTTATGAGACAGCCCTGGTTGTCCTGGAACTTGCTATATAGATCAGATGGCCTTGAACTCAGAGGCTCTCCTGAGTGTTAGGATTATTATCAGTTCTTAATTTTTACATAAAGCCTATTGGATTTTATTTGGAATTGATTTTATAGAGAATGTAAGAGACTTGACATTAATATTTAATTTTCTACAAACAGCATAGTTCTGCTTGTTTTAGATTTGTAACTTTCCTCAATACTGTTTTACAGTTTTTAATGTAGAAGTGTTATGTATCTTTATTGAAATTTATCTGTAAGTTTTTAATCTTTTATATACCGTTGTGAATGTTATTGATTTAATTTTATTTTTGGTTTGTTCACTTTATTTTTGGTTTGTTCACTGTTAATATAAATAATGTTTTGGAATTTTTTGTTTTTGAGATCAGTTCTCTTGTAGCTCAGGCTTGCCTCAAAGTTGCTGTGTAGGAGAAGTTGACCTTTAACTTCTGATCCTTCTGCTTTCTCCTCCTGAGTTCAGGGATTACAAGCATGGATTACCACAACTGGTTTATGCAGGTTGAGAACCAGCAAGCACTTCATGAACTGAGATATATCCCCAGCCAAATGTTTTCAAATTAAAAACATCAGATTGCTTTACTAGTATAAGCCATCAAGAATTGATTTTTGTTCATTTATTTTGTATTTTTTTATATTTTCACATAAAATTATTAACAATTTAGCTTAGTTAAGAGTTTTTATTGCTGTGAGGAGACACCATGACCATGGCAACTCTTTCAAAGAAAACATTAATTAGGGTGGTGTAGCATGACGGCCTGCTTGGAGTTTATGTCCTGCCCAGTCCCCACAGCCGTTTAGCCCCAAAGAATCACACAGAGAGTCTACATTAGGTTATAGACTGATTGGCCCATTAGCTCAGGCTTCGTAATAGCTCTTATAATTTATATAGCCTATTATTCTTATCTATGTTAGCCACATGGCTCAGTATCTTTCTCAGCGGGGCAGGTCACATCCTGCTTCTTTGGTGGTCTGCGCAGGAATGCTAAGACAGCTTCCTGCTTCCCAGAAATATCCTATTCTCCTTGCTCTGCCTCTACTTCCTGTCTGGTTGTCCCACCTATACATCCTGGCTAATGGCCAATCAGCATTTATTTAAATCATGATTGACAGAATACAGACAATTCTCCCGCACCAGGGTCATTTGTTTATAGTTTCAGTTCATTATCATCATGGTGGGGAGAACGGCAGTGTGCAAGCAAACATGGTGCTGCAGTAGTAGTTGAGAGTCCTACATCTTGTAGGCAACTGGAAGTTGATTTAGACACTGGTTTGTATCCTGAGCATAGGAAACTTCAAAGCCCATGCCCTTCCCCCAGTGACATACTTTTTCCAACAAAGCCATTCCCACTCCAACAAAGCCACACCTCCTAATAGTGGCACATTCTATGAAATTTTGGTGACCAATTACATTCAAACTACCATATTTCCTTTTCAAATATGTGCTTTTAATTCCTTTTCCTTTCCTTACTTTACTAAAATCTTTAGTTTCATGTTGAATAGCTGTCATAAGTATGGGCATATTTGTCTTGTTTTTGATATTCAGAGTAAAAAATATCCATTCACTCTTAAATATGTGATATGACGTGTCTTTGTTACTTTTCAATTGCCATGACACTATAACCAGGAAAATTGAGGATTTTTTTCTAGTAAAAGAAAGCATTTAAGTTGGGACTCATGGTTCCATGACCATCATAGCAGGGAATATGGCAGCAGCAGTCAGGCATGGCACTAGAGTAGTAGCTGAGAACTCACATCTGATCCACAAGCATGAGACTAAAAGCTAACTGGAAATAGTATGACTTTTCAAAGCCCACCACTGGTGACAGACTTCCTTTAACAAGCCCACTCCTACTAATTTTTCCAAAACAGTTCCACCAACTTGAAATCAAGTATTCAAATAGATGAGCTTTTGGAGGTCATTTTCATTTAAACAACTGTATGAAGTGTAGGGTTTTGTTTTGTTATTTGAGGCTGGCCTTTATCAGGTGTGGTAAGATCTTATCGTTATTGAAATCTATAAAAAGGTTCATAATGGTTGAATGCTAAATTTCAATAAGTGCTTTCTGGACCTGTTCACTTAGTTTCACGTATGTTCTTCCATTACATTAATGTGGCAGATTTATTTTTTTAAATTTTTATATACTTCTTTTTTTATTACTTTATTTATAAAAATACCAATCAAAATTCCCACTTTCTCCCCTCCTTACACTTCCCTCCCACTGCCCACACACACTCCCCCCAACCCCCCTCCAGACCTAAGAGAAGGCAAGGCACCCTGACCTATGAAAAGTTAAAGGCCCTCCCAACTACATCCAGGCTTAGGAAGGTATGCATCCAAAGAGAATAACATTCCAAAAACGCGGTACATGTAATAGAGACAAATCCCAGGGCCATTATCATTGGCCCCTCAGTCTGCCCCAATTGTCAACCATATTCAGAGTATCCAGTTTGATCCCATGCTCGTCCCAGTCCAGCTGGATTTGGTGAGCTCCCATTAGTTCAGGCACACTGTCTCAGTGGGTGGTCCAGCCCCTCACGGTCCTAACTTCCTTACTCATCTTCTCCCACCTTCTGCTCTTCAACTGGATCTTGGGAGCTCAGTCCAGTGCTCTGATGTGGGTCTCTCTCTCTATCTCCATCTGTCACCAGACGAAGGTTCTATGGGGATATTCAAGATAGTCATCAGTCTGACTATGGGACAAGGCCATTTCAGGCACCCTCTCCTCCACTGCCCAGGGTCCTTGCTTGGGTCATCCCTGTGGACTCCTGGGAACCCCTCCAGAGCCAAGCCTCTTGCCAACTCCAAAATGGCTCTCTCAATTAAGATATCTCCTTCTCTGCTCCCATATCTGTCCTTCCTCCATATCAACCATCCCATTCTCCCCAACCCTCCCCTTCTCCCCTCTCTTTCCCTGTCCCCCCTTCCCTCTACCCCTGCCCCCATGCTTCCAAATATTGCCTGGCGATCTTGTCTGCTTCCAATTTCTAGGAGGATCTATATATCTCTTTCCTTGCTCTCATATCTTGCTTTCCTCCATCTCGACTATCCCATTCCCTCAAGTTCTCCTCAACCGTCCCCTCCGCCCTTCCTCTTCCCTTTTGCCCCTTCCTTCTACTTCCTACCCCCATGTTCCCAATTTTGTCAGGTGATCTTGTCTGTTTCCAATTTCCAGGTGAGTCTATCTATATATGTCTTTCTTTGGGTTCACCTTATTACTTAGCTTCTCTAGGATCATGAACTATAGGCTCAATGTCCTTTGTCTATGGCTAAAATCCACTAATGAGTGAGTACATACCATATTCATATTTTTGGGTCTGGGTTATCTCATTCAGGATAGTGTTTTCTACTTCTACCCATTTGCATGCAAAATTCTAGATGTCTTTTTTTTTTTAACTGCTGAGTAGTACTCTAATGTGTAGATATGCCACACGTTCTTTATCCATTCTTCCATTGAGGGGCATCTAGGTTGTTTCCAGGTTCTGGCTATTACAAATAATGCTGCTATGAACATAGTTGAACAAATGCTTTTGTAGTATGATTGGGCATCTCTTGGGTATATTCCCAAGAGTTGTATTGCTGGATCCTGAGGTAAGTTGACTCCCAGTTTTCTGAGAAACCACTATACTGATTTCCAAAGTGGTTGCACAAGTTTGCATTGCCACCATCAATGGATGAGTGTCTCCCTTATTCCATACCCTCTCCAGCATAAGCTATAATTGGTGTTTTTGATTTTAGCCATTCTGACAGGTATAAGATGGTATCTCAAAGTTGTTTTGATTTGCATTTTCCTGATAGCTAAGGAAGTTGAACTTTTGGCCATTTGAACTTCTTCTGTTGAGAATTCTCTGTTCAGTTCAGTACCCCATTATTAATTGGGTTATTTAGAATTTTAGTGCCTAGTTTCTTGAGTTCTTTTTATATTTTGGAGATCAGACCTTTATCTGATATGGGGTTGGTGAAGATCTCCCATTCAGTAGGTTGCTTTTTTGTCTTAATGACTGTGTCCTTTGCTTTACAGAAGCTTCTCAGTTTCAGGAGGCCCCATTTATTCATCGTTGCTCTTATTGTCTGTGCTACTGGGGTTATATTTAGGAAGTGGTCTCCTGTGGCCATGTATTGCAGGCTACTTCCCACTTTCTCTTCTATCAGGTTCAGTGTGGTCAGATTTATATTGAGTTCTTTAATCCATTTGGACTTGAGTTTTGTGCATGGTGATAGATATGGATCTATTTTCATTCTTCTACACGTTGACATTCTTGAGGGAATGGGATAGTTGAGATGGAGGAAAGACAGATATGAGAGCAAGGAAAGAGATATCTTGATTGAGGCAGCCATTATGGGGTTAGCAAGAAACCTGGCTCTAGAAAAATTCCCAGAAATCCACAAAGATGACCAGAGCTAAGACCCTAAGCATTAGAGGAGAGGGTGCCTGAAATGGCCTTGCCCTGTAGTCAGACTGATGTTTATCTTAAATATCACCATAGAACCTTTTCCAACATCTGGTGTAGGGGGTCCTTCTGTTTATGTGCTGCTTTCATTGGTTGAATAAAAAACTGCCTTGGCCTTTTGATAGGGCAGAACTTACCTATGCAGAACAGATAGAACTGAATGCTGGAAAGAATGGCAGAGAGATAGCCACCATGGACCTGCCAGGGACAGACATGCCGAATATTTCCTGGTAGGCCACTACCACGTGGTAATACACAGTTCAATAAAAATGGGTTAAATCAAGATGTGAGAGTTAGCCAATAGGAGGCTAGAGCTAATGACCAAGCAGTATTTTAATTAATACAGTTTCTGTGTGATTATTTTGGGTGTAAGCTAGCCGGGCAGCTGGAACAAAGGACTCGCTCTCCTTGTAACAATTGGCTGCTCAATGTGGCCAACTAACTCCACATAAAACCTAAAAGTGCTTAAACTAACCCTAATCCTAACCATCCATATTCCCAAATATTGTTTATAAATGTTCTTTTACATTTAAAGGGGATATGATATGAATAATTTTCATTGGTTTGGATTTTGCTTTTTTGATATAAATTTAAGGTCAATCTTGTTATATGTATATTTCTGCTCTTGATTAAGGTATTGCGATTATGTAGTTCATTTAAAAATGTAATGTATAATTAGGAAATATAGGTTGTTAGTGGATAATCATCAATAATAGTCAAGCTTGTAGTCATGTTAGTTAGATTTTCTAGACATATAGAGATATATTTCAGTTAGATAGGCATTCTTCATATTTTTCAAAGACTACAGAATATGGCTTTTAAAATATTTTAATAACTTAGGGCTTTTCATGACAATGAGACACGTCTGCTCCTGACAGCACCAGCTAATTCAAGACGAAGATAGGCATCAAAGAAGCTCCTTATGGAGTTTGCTAGCCATTTGGGCAAGAAACTGCTCTTGCCTGGACTGCTTCACTGGACATGCAGTACCCACAGAGATAGGACTGTTGAACTTGCCTAAAGGTGAGATTCCTTCGTGGTTCCTGTTTCATAAAAGAGTGTGCTAGACCTTCTGAAGGACACAGAAGAAAGTAACTAAACTGTCTTTAAAATTTCCTGCTTCATGGAAATGTCTTCTGGATACTATGGGCCTGTACACTGAAAATGCATGCCCCAATGATACAGAAGAACTTTGGGTGACTGTACAGGCAGTGAGATGTCTCTGTCATTTCTAGAGTTTTGGAAGTTGCTTACTTCTCGTTTGCTTATGTAATATTTCCTTCTGGAGTCTTTGATGAAGTTGAAGAATAGATACATAATTACAGTTTTCCTTTGTTATGATAAAAGATAAAATAGATATTGTAACTGCAATTCTTGCTTGATATCTGTTTTATTATATATAATTTTACTATGTTAATATTAAAGCTTTCCTTTCCTTTTTAAACAGAAAAGGGGAAATAGTGTATGAGGTCCTTCTGTCTATGTGTTGCTTTCATTGGTTGAATAAAAAAACTGCCTTGGCCTTTTGATAGGGCAGAACTTAGGTAGGCGGAGTAGACAGAACTGAATGCTGGGAAGAAGGGCAGAGAGAAGTTCGCCATGGAACTGACAGACAAAGACATGCTGAATCTTTCCTGGTAAGCCACTGCCATGTGGTAATACACAGATTAATAAAAATGGGTTAAATCAAGATGTGAGAGTTAGCCAATAAGAAGTTAGAGCTAATGGGCCAAGCAGTAATTTAATAAATACAGTTTCTGTGTGTTTATTTCAGGTGTAAGCTATCTGGGTGGACCAGACAAACAAGGGACCCTTTCCTTGTAACAAACAGCGGATGGAAACAGAGGCAGAGACCCACATTGAAGCTCTGTACTGAGTTTTCAAGATCCAGTTGAAGAGTAGAAGGAGTGAAAGTATGAGCAAGGAAGTCAAGGTTATGAGGGGTTTACCCACTGAGACAGTTTGTCTGAGCTAATCGTAGCTCACTAACTCCAACTGGACTGGGCGTGAATGAGCATGGGATCAAATTAGTTCCTCTGAATGTGGTTGACATTTGGGGAAGACTGAGGGGTCACTTACAGTGGCACAGGGATTTGTCTCTACTGCATGTACTGGCTTTTGGGGATCCTATTCTCTTTGGATGTATACCTTGCTCAATCAAGATGTAGTAGGGAGGGCCTTGGCAACCGGATACCATTTGGAAACTACTTGGGGTGTGTCTTGCAGGCTCCCACGTCAAACATGTTCCAGTCATTCCCAGTCACTGTGGAGAACATGTCTCACCAGAAAAATTAAAATATCCAATGCCTACTATAAAAAAACATATTGTTGTGGTTCATGGAATAGACATGGAGGATGAATCAAAAACTTCAGTAGGAATTAGGAAATGCAAATTGGCATGCAAATTGGCCTCTTCTAGAGCAGATATTCAATTCCTGTTAATTGGAACCCTATCTCAAGTGAAACAAAGCATAAACTGGGTTGAATGTATAGTGACAGAAGGACAGAAAGGAAGGCTGAGATCATATATAGCTAATGTTGCAGTGAATTTATGGGCTCATGACCGAATGGAGCAATAGAATACCCAGATTATCATTCCTGTAGTCCCCAAAATCTCATGTTTTGGGGGAGGATATTATAAGTTAGTATAAACAAAGGTCAACAGCCATTCAGGCTGTAAAAGAACACGAAGCAACTAGCAAACTTTCAGAGGTACTAATGGCCCTATCTTTAAAATGGTTAACTGAGAAACCAATATGGGTTAAACAAAGACCTTTAACAGAAGAGAAACTGTAGGCTTTCGAACAGCTGGTACAGGAGCAATTAGATGCCCACCATATTGAAGAATCAACCAGCCCTTGGAATTCTCCTATATTTGTTAAAAAGAAGTCTGGAAAATGGATAATGGTGACAGATCTAAGAGCTGTCAACAAGGTAATTCAACCTTTGGGCTCTCTACAATCTGGAATTCCTTTGCCTTCCCTAACACCTAAAGGATGGCCTCTTATATTTATTGATTTAAAACATTCTTTCTTCACTGTACCTTTATAAGAAAAGGACAGAGAAAAATTTGCCTTTACAGTGCTTACTTATGATTCTCAGTCTACTAGGAGATATCAATGGACTGCCTCCCATAGGGAATGTTCAATAAGCCCACCCTGTGCCAATACTTTGTAAGTCAGCCATTGGAAATAATATGTAAACAATTTCTTAAATCTATCATTAACCATTACATGGCTAAAATTTTGCTATATGATTCAAATGTAGATATTTTAGAAAGAATGTTTGAATAAGTAAAGAAAGTTTTTCCTAAAAGGGCAGTTCAATTTGTTCATCAAATAATACAAAGAGGAGCTTCAGTCAATTACCTAGGTTATAAAATAGGTTTACAGAAATTAGACCACAAAAGGTACAGCAGAGAATTAATTATAAAAGGAAAATTGAGACTTTGTCAACTAGCAGGAATAGACCCACTTGAGAGTATACTGCCTTTTACTACTGATGAAATTAAAAAAATATGGGAAGACAAACAGCCATGGCAAAGAACTTGTGCTATTTTTTTTTAGGAGACCTTAATAGCAGCTATCCCAAAATTGATAGACTCCATATTATAAAGATAACTACCTAGATTCTTCTCTGATTTGTACATGATGTACCAATAAATGGAGCCTGTGCATTTTATACTGATACATATAAATCAGGAAAAGCAGGTTATAATCAGAAGATTTAAGTAAGGTGGAACAAAGTCATTATAATTCCATCCAAAAGGCAGAGTTATATGCTATTTTCATGGTACTAAGGGATTTAAAGAAGCTTTCAATATAGTTATTGATTTATAATATACAGAAAGAATTGTTCTGCATATTGAAATTGCTGAATTGATACTAGATGATACAGAATTGACTTCATTGTTCATTCAGGTTCAAGATATAATCAGGAATAGGCTTTCACCCATATACATAACACAATCTGATCCCATATGGGTCTGCCAGGTCCTCTAGCACAAGGTAATGCAGAAATTGATCAATTATTGATGGGAAGCATGTTGCGGGCCTCAGAATTTCATAAAAAAAAACATCATGTCAATAGCAAAGGTTTAAGGAAAGTATTTTCTATTACCTGGCAACAAGCTTAGGAGATTATAAAGAGGTGTCCTACTTGCTCTTTATATAACCAAATACTATTACCTGCAGGGAGTAACCCAAAGGGTACTCAAAGGAATGATATCTGGCAGATCGATGTGCTTCACTTTACAGAATTTGGAAAATTAAAATATGTATACCATACCATCACTACTTTTTCAGGTTTTCAATGGGCAACTGCCTTGAGCTCAGAAAAGACTGATTTAGTAATCATGCATTCATTAGAAGTTATGTATATCATGGGTATATGTATACAAATAAAGACAGATAATGGTCCAGCATATGTCCCTAAGAAAATGAAACCGTTTTTTGCTTATTATAACATAAAGCATATTACAGGTATATCAAACCATCCTACAGGTCAAGCATTTATAGAAAGATCGAATGGAACTATAAAGGATAAGTTAATTAAACAGAATGTGATGGAAAACACCACTAGAAATAGATTTTATAGTGCATTATTAACCTTGAATTTTCTTAATGCTAATGAGAAGGGAATAAAAAGACCTGAGAGACATTGGATAATAGAAAAACTTCTGAATAAAATTAACTGGTATATTTCATGGATGCGTTGTCCTCAGAATAGAAACCAGGAGATGCTATGTTGGGGAAGGGGTTTTGTTCTTGTTTCCAGAGGAGAAGTAAAGCTATGAATACCATCAAAGTTAATAAACATTTGATTTGAAAAGGAGAAACCTCTTGAGAAAGAGAATTTACAGCTTTTTCACAGATGTGAAATTCATTTAGGTGGTAAGAAAACCTCATAAGGGTTGGGGCAGGGTTCTGTTCTTGTTTTTGCAGAAAAACACTCATCTTCAAAAAGTCAAGAGACCCTGGATGTTTGGATGCCTAAAGAGGAAAGGATAACTGTCCAGAAAGTATCACCAAGTCAAGAGAAATATTACTAATGTGGACAGATCATCTTCAGAGTAAAATTTCATTCTCTGTACATATGTACTTATATCTACTAACCAGTAGAATAATAAACTCTCTTAAAAGAAAAATTCAGAGTTTCTGTCTCATGTCAGGATCTGCCTGGCATGGGACAGAAGGAGAAATATCTTAGAAAAAAAAGAAATATCTTAGGAAATATTTTACTTTCCTCCATACCTATTTTAGTCTATATTGTACCTTTCATTGAATATATGAATAATATTAATTTTTCCACAATGAATAATAGATTTTCCTGCAGTAATCTTTGAAGTTTCCAGGAAGAAGAAGTGGCCCCACAACAACTTCACCCAGTTGATATGATGATGCTGATTGCACTAATATAAGACTGGTTTTGGTTACCAGTTGCTCAAGATGATTCCATCTTGGTTAGCTGAAGTGGTGTACCTTCTTTCAACGTTCTGGCCTGAACTCCAATAAGAACTTCAGGCTACTCAGTGACTATTTTCAATTATACCAGACATTAGTCTTGAAACTTAAGCATCATTTTAGTTTTACAGGCTCCCATAGAATAAACATTGCTCCCATGACAGCTGGAAGTAATTCTAGAAGATGATGGCCCTTCTCCCAACAAAGTTTGTACATCATTTAGGGGTTGATTTTAACTGGTATAGGATTGGGTGTTGGGGTGGAAATTTTGTATGCTCAAGGATCTCACTAAAAAATAAATAAAAAGTAAATTGACTGGGATAATAGGTAGATTAGTATGAGTTTACTCACACTACCAGTAATAATAGTGAGTAATTGAGTTAATTCTTGTGAGCTATTATTTATAGATAATTTTTATTGGCATAGATTCTTGTATATTGATACAAATTCAAATTTGTTATATTGAATATGCTCCTATTTTTGTTTACAATATTTGTACAAGTATGCAACATTATTTTGTCAGATTGTATGCATGCATGTTTCTACCTCTGTTTAAGACATTTTGTATATTGATACCATTTTAGGATATTTATCATATTGCATTACACAATTCCACCTCTGATCAAGATACTTATACATTGCTTATATTTTGAAGTCATTGTCTTCATTTGCTGCACAGTTGTTTAAAGATTTTCTAATATTTTGATATGAAGTCTTAGTCTTTGAAGTTATACGGTATTAAGTATTATAGTCATCCATGTTTGTCATACTTGTAGTTAGACCATTCAGGTTCTTTAGATACATAGAGATTGTATTCCGCATAATAGGTAATTTTCAACCACTTCAAAGACCTATAGAATATGGCACTTAAATAACTTAGGGTTCTATTGATGTGAGACCCAATTGCTCCTGGTAGCACCGATCTATTCCCGAGAGAATGTTGAGCACTGAAGACACTCCACTTGGAGCTTGTTTTCTTCTTGGCAAAACTGGCCTTTGGCCCATGCCTTGACCACTGACAAATGCACAGCATCCAGACTGGACAAGCAGGATACAAGAAAAGACTGCCAACCTTGCCAAGACAGGGGAAGGTGGTTTTGTAAATTTTCCTGTCTCTGAAAATGGTTTGTCAGTTAGTTTAGTTCTTAGACAAAGTTGGTTGCTCCAAAATTTCAAATGAGACTTTGAAAATGTCCCAGGTAATCAGTTGTTCTCTGTCATCTACTGCACAGTTTGGAAGCTGCTTGATTTCTCTTTCTACCTGCTCAAATAATGCTATCTCCTTTCTCAGGCCTTCGATGGGGTTGCAGACTAGATGGTCATAGTTACTTTCCTCTTATGACTTAGCCAAGTTATTTCTGATACAAGACTTAGGCTCCTTAGGATAGAATAATTATTGAGACATTTAGCATATGTTTCTTGCTTAATATTGTTTATGATGGTTGTAATTCTAATTTTTATACTTGATATCTCTTCTTATTATATATAGTTTTGTATTGAGTTTGGAACTCTCTTATTTAGACAAAAGGGGAGGTTATGGGGAACCTCCTTCAGCCAGTGGCCTTTGAGAGGCTGGACCATGTTGGGTGTAGCTTTGGGTACCAAGGGGTGCTTGCCTGCTGCTCATTCTGGATGATCGATTTCGTTCCTGTTCCTTGTTTGTTGTGGGACAATGGTTTGTACTCTGTCAAGTTTTGTCGCATGTACTGATTTAATAAAATGTTGATTGACCAGTAGCCATGCAGGAAGTATAGGCAGGGTGACCAGAACAGGAGAATTCTGGGAAGAGGAAAGGCTCAGTCTGCAGTTGTCACCTAGACACAGAGGAACCAAGATGAGAATGCTTTGCTGATAAGAGGTGGCTAACATAGATAAGATTTATAGGTTACTGTAAGATGTAAGAATTAGCTAATAAGAAGCCTGAACTAATAGGCTAACCAGTTTATAATTAATGTAGGCCTCTGTGTGTTTCTTTGGGACTGAATGGCTGTGGGACAGGACAGAAACCTCTGTCAACACCAGTTGTGATCTGTGAGTCCCCCTTAAATAATGAACTGATTATACCCTATTCAGAGCTATTGTGGGATTACTTTATTCATGTTCCCCTTCATGTGGTAAGTTTTCCTTCATGTTTCATTTTAAATTATTTATTAAGAATCTAACACATTTCATATATTTTTCAGTAATGGATACATGTAATGGAAACATGTGATACCTTTTCTGGAAGGGATTTGTACTTGAATTATGTTAAAGCTAGTTTGTGGTCATAAAGATATTATCAGATACAGTGATTGGCTAGATATAGTGGTATGTATGTATACATATAATCCTAGCACTTAGAAGGTAGAAGCAGGTGAATTTGAGTTCAAAGCCAACCTCAGTTATATACAGTTAGTTTGAGGGAAAGATAGGCTGCATGAGACAGTGTCTTAAAAATAAACAAACAAAGGCATAAGCCAGGTGTGGTGGTGCATGCCTATGTTCCTATCCCATAGGAGACAGAGCCAGGTGGATCACATGTTTGAGACCAAGCAAGTCTACATAGTTGATTCTAGGCTAGCCAAGTCTACATATGGAGATCCTGTCTCAAAATTATAAATCCCCAAATAGTAAACAAAACAAAATTATTAACAAACAAAAAGATACATTGATTTAAATATGAAATGATTTCATTCCTCTCTCATGGAAAACTTTGTTATTCTTATTTATTCAGGAATCCTTAGGCTTTTTCCAGTATATTATTTAAACTTCTTTGATTTTTTTCTGATACTTTCAAATTTGAACTTTCATTGTTGCCAAGTCCAGATTTTAGTGAGCAGAGATGCAGAAGTAGACCCGGAGAAAACATGTCTACTGTTCCAATGCTCTAGCTTGAAAGTGGTGTCCATAATTTTCTTTCCTATTCAGCTGATGAGAACATTGTTATATGGGAGTGCCATTCTTCAAAGGAGGCTAAGAAAGGTTATAACTCTAGATAACCTTTCCAGTCTGTACTACAGATGGCTTATCTTCTTTGATAAATATATGTGTATATGTAATGACTTATCTCTAGTGTATGTGTATTTTATATGTAATGAAAAAACAGTTGTATCTGGATGGAGAAATGGAGTGTGGACATCCATTTATTGTTTGTAAGAATCGACTGGACTACATTGTTTACTCCTGTGGACATAACAGATAAGTTATTTTTGTTTTTTTGTTTATTCAAGACAGGGTTTCTATGTGTAACAGCCCTAGCTGTTCCTGGAACTAGCTCTTATAGACCAGGCTGGCCTTGAATGCACACAGCTCTGCCTGCCTCTGCCTCCCGAGTGCTGGCATTAAAGATGTGAACATTCACCACTTGACTTGGATAAATTATTTTTATGACATTAATCCAATATTGTTGCTTATAAGCAAGATGAGAGGCACACACTTAAATTAAATCCCAGCAGGTTCCATTGAAGTATGAGGCCAGCCTTGTCTACCTAATGAGTTTCAGGACAGCAAGAGATAAAAACACAGTGAAGATAAAGGAATGAGAGTAGTGAGGATATAGACTTGAAAGCTAATTAAAAGTACATTTTGATTTAACTTTTCTGTGCCTAGCCTCTCCACAGATTTCCTTCTTAAAATCTTTGCCTTATCTGTCATCTGTATAACTTATTTGCTATTCAAATTTTCTATCAAAATATGCTCTCCGGCTTATGGTGAACACCAACCTTCAAAACGTGATAATCATGTATGGCCAATACATTTCCTTATCTATAAAAGATAAATAATAATAGTAGATACCTAGTAGAGCTTGGACAGAATTGAATGAGTTTACATCTATTTCTTTTTGTTTTTGGAATAGAATGTAACTTTCCTCATGCTTGCACAGCAAGTTCTACCAACTCTGCCTTTCTGCTTCTGCATTGTGTTATCAGATACAGAATTTTTGGTTAGTTGGCAGTATTAGTTTGTTTAATAAATAATTTATAAAACAGGAGGTCCTGGGCCAGCAAGTGGCCCTGATCCAGTGCCGGTAGATACATCTGGACCAGTAAGTGGGTCCCAGCCAGCAGGCCAGAAGCCCCGGGAGGGGTCTACAGGTGCCCTCCAATCCCCGAAACTTTCTGGCCACTCAGGGGGCCTCCCCCCTCTACTGGCTTTTCTGCGTATCCCACCCCAGCTTGCCCCCAAGCACCCCTTTCCATCTGCAGGGTCCTAGGTTCCCCAAACTCAGTCTGCTTCGGGGCTGAGGCTCTGGGGGAAAAGTAAGTACAAGGCTGCAGAGGTTTCTTTGTTCCATGGAGCGGGCTTCTTCTACCAAGCCTGCCCTTTTGACTGTGAGGTCCTGGGCCAGAAAGTGGCCCTGATCCGGTGCCGGTGGATACATAAAGGCCAGTAAGTGGGTTCCAGCCTGGCCGTCCAGGAGCCCCGAGAGGGGTCTACATGCGCCCTCCAGTCCCTGGAACTTTCTGGCCACTCAGGGGTGGGTCCCAGCCAGGCTGCCCAGGAGCCCTGGAAGGAGTCTACAGGCGCTCTCCAATCCCTGAAACTTTCTGGCCACTCAGCAGGCTTCCCCCCCTCTACTGGCTTTTCTACTTATCCCAACCAAGCTTGTCCCCAAGCACCCCTTTCCATCTGAGGGGTCCTAGGTTCCCGGAACTCAGACTGCTTTGGGGCTGAAGCTCTGGGGAAAAAGTGGTGAGTGCAAGGCTGCAGGGGTTTCTTCGTTCCACAGAGCAGGCTTCTTCTACCAAGCCTGCCCATTTGTCTGCGAGGTCCTTGGCCAGCTAGTGGCCCTGATCCGGTGCTGGCGGATCTTTCCAGACAGCAAGTGTCCCATATCGAGTACCAGTTGATCCATCCGGAGGGACCAAGCCACCGAGACTCTCCTGACTACTTTCGAAGGAAGAGATGGGCAGGCGCCAATCCAAGAATTCTTCCAACAACCTGAAAAGCAACATGATAACACCAGATTCCAGCGATTATGCAACAGGAAAACCTGAGCAACCTTATCCAGAAGTAGAAGAAATCGACTTTAAATGTAACATTATGAAAGTGATAGAGACCATTAAAGAAGAGGTGAAAAACTCCTTTAAATAAAGGGATGAGAAGACTAACAAAAAGAAGAAATGAATAAATTCCTCAAAGATACCCTGGAAGACCAAGAAAAAGCAATCAAACAGGTATTGGAAACAGTTCAAAACTTGAAAACTGAAATGGAGGCAATGAAGAAAATACAAACTGAGAGATGGCAGGATATGGAAAATCTGGATAAACGAGCAGGAACTACAGAGACAAGTATAACCAACAGAATACAAGAGATAGAAGAAAGAATCTCAGACGCTGATTTACGATAGAGAAAATAAACTCATTGATCAATGAAAACAACAAATCCAACAAATTTGTAACACAAAACATCCAGGAAATCTGGAACACCATGAAAAGACTAAACCTAGGAATAATAGGGGTAGAAGAAAGAAAAGAATTCCAGCTCAAAGGCCCAGAAAATATATTCAACAACATTATAGAGGAAAACTTTCCCAACCTAAAAAAGGATATTCCTATGAAGGTTCAAGAAGCATACAGAACACCAAATAGGCTGGACCAAAAAAAAATCCCCTTGCCATATAATAATCAAAACACAAAACATACAGAATAAAGAAAGAATATTAACAGCTGCAAAGGAAAAAGGTCAAGCAACATATAAAGGTAAATGTATCAGAATTACACCTGACTTCTCTATGGAAACCATGAAAGCCAGAAGGTCTTGGATAGATGTGCTGCAGACACTAAGAAACCATGGATGCAAGCCCAGACTACTATACCCAGCAAAGCTTTCTTTCACCATCGATGGAGAAAACAAGATATTCCAGGATAAAAACAATTTTAAGCAATACATAGCCACAAACCCAGCCTTACAGAAATAATAGAAGGAAAACCACAACTAAAGGCAGCAGACATCTAAACAACCCTCCACCAGCACAACTCAAAGAAGGGAGACACACAAACCCTACCACCAAAAAGAAAATAACCGGAGTTAACAACCACTGGTCATTAATAACGCTTAATATCAATGGACTGAACTCACCTATAAAAAGGCACAGGTTAAGAGAATGGCTACGAAAACAGGATCCAACATTCTGCTGTTTACAAGAAACACACCTCAACCACAAAGACAGACGTTATCTCAAAGTGAAGGGTTGGGAAAAGGTTTTTCAATCAAACAGCCCTAAGAAACAAGCAGGTGTGGATATACTAATATCGAACAAAATCGACTTCAAACTAAAAGCAATCAGAAGAGATGGAGATGGACACTTCATACTCATAAGAGGAAAAATTCATCAAGATGAAGTCTCAATCCTGAATATTTATGCCCCTAATATAAAAGCACCCACATATGTAAAAGAAACATTACTAGAACTCAAAGCTCACATCAAACCCCACACACTAATAGTAGGAGATTTCAACACTCCTCTCTCACCAATGGACAGGTCAACCAGACAGAAACTTAACAGAGAAATACGAGAACTAACAGAAGTAATGAATCAAATGGACTCAATAGACATCTATAGAACACTCCACCCAAACAGGAAAGAATATACTTTCTTCTCAGCATCTCGTGGAACCTTCTCGAAATCGATCACATACTCGGTAACAAAACAAACATCCACAGATACAAAAAGTTGGTGTAACCACCTGTGTCTTATTGGATCACCATGGAGGAAAGTTAGAATGTAACAACAATTCCACCCCCCAAAAGCCTACAAACTCATGGAAACTGAACAGTCAACTACTGAACCACTCCTGGGTCAAGGAAGAAATAAAGAAATAAATTAAAGTCTTCCTTGAA
>PVIU01027591.1:0-20236 GCA_004026605.1 Ondatra zibethicus | reverse complement strand
ACAACATAAATCAAAGGTTTTCTTTGGCGATTGGGAAGCAAATTTTTGTTTTATATCATCCCTATAAATTGAAGATATATATATTTAAATTTAGTTTAAATATAAATTGAATGTTTAGCTATATAATTAATGTTTCCATTAATAAAATATTATTAAGTTTCCTTATAAATATAGAAAATACCTTGCAAAAAAAAAAAAAGATGGTTCAGTAGGTAAAAGCACTTGCCCATATGCTTTGAAATTCTGATGACCTGAATTTTATCTTAATTTATTTTATTTTAGGGAGTTATTAAGCTCACAGTTCCAAGTAAGAATCCATCACTGCAGAGAAATCAAGGCAGCAAGAACCTGAAGTCATATGACAATCCCCAGCAAGAGCAGAGAAAATGAATATATTTTTCTCTACCACTCAGCCCACTTTCCCTACCATTACACAATTCAAGACTCAAACCCAGGAAATAGTGCCACTAACATTTGAGGTGTTAGTCCAGGTGTTCTTGTGTCTGCTAACATGTTTACTACAATTCCCCACAGATGTGCCCACAGCCAACCTGATCTAGACAATCCCTCACTGAGACCCACTTCCCAGCTTCTCAACAGTTGTTTTGACCAGAAGAAATGGTGTGGGAATTATGACATGATTTTAAATATATTGGCCCCTTGAAAAGCTACAAGGCTATATCTGCTATCCTCCCTGGAATGCAGACCTATGTTAAAGATGAATTAATGAATGATACACAGTGAGGGATTAACAATAATAGGTGAAAAGAGAATTGCTGAATATGGTAATGAAAGTTATATGAATTTCTCTCTCAGGATGCCTCTTTGAACAAGACTCACCCTTCTTGGGATGATGATTAGTGATGTAACATTTTCGTAGAAGGAAGTGAGGTGACTTCTGTCGACCTTGCAATGTAGCATTGTTAGAGAGTTACCAGAACACCAACACTGTGACACAATCTATGTGATAAACCTGGGGACTCCTATGTGACCTACAGGTACGTGCACACATGGTATAGATGTGATGGAAAAAGACAGGACTCATGAATTGTGTGGGATGGAACAGTCAGCTCAAGAATAGTGCACAATTGAAAACATCTGGAGTGTTTATGAAAATTGTCACTCAATATTTTTGAATCTTTATTGACCACAAGGTATTGAAACCCTTGAAAGAAAGCTGTGGATCAAAGGGACCCACTACATATAGATAAAGATTTAGGGAAATTGATGATCTCATTGCTTTAAGGAGTACTGCATTAATAGCAGACATTGATGTCCTTCAAAAGCTACCTTAAGATATTTAAGGGATACATCCTATAATTCTTCTCTCTTTCTTTGTGCCATTCATGACTTTGGGAAGTGAGTAGGCCATGAAATTAGAGTCCTCATGATTAGGATTGGTGCCTTTATTAAAGGACTTCAAGAGTGACCTGAATTTTATACTCAACATCTGCATAGAAAACCAACATCTCCTCATTGAACTCTGACATACACATGCTTTATGGTATATGCACACATGTGCACATAAAGACAAATAATAATAAAAATATTATTAAAGAATTGAAGTCTAAATGAATCTCCTTGGTAGAAAGTCAATCTTTTTCTTGAAAAATTATTTTTCCCATGAGAGATATATTATTTTCCTTTTAACATACTCTTTTCAAGTCTACATATACAAGTAAACCAAGTAAACATAGTCTATATAATTTCATATAACTTTTTATTTGAAACTTCACTCTGCTTTTTAAAAAGAATAATATAATCATATTAGAATTTTAGTTAGAGGACAATACATGTTTTGGTTCACAGTCACTACATAAATAAAGATATGTCTTTATCAAAAGATTCCACTATCAGCTCACACTAAAATAAAATGATAAGGAAAGAGCATTTGTATAGATGTTTTTAACAAGACTTAAATAAATGATATAAAACATTAAGACAATTTAAATATAATACCTATTTTCTAAATTTAACTCTAAAATCGTGCAGTGGTTTAGGTCAGTCATGACTGAAGAGAAATCATACAGAATCACCCACAAGCAGCTTAGCCATTTAACTCATGTTTTATATCACCTATTTTATACTTAGTATTATATTTCCCACAACAATCAAATCGTTAACTCTAAAATCACTTGTTGATTAGTAATGCCTGGGCCGTGGATGCTGAGAAAGATGTTAGTGGGTGAAACATTTTGTACATGCTCCAAGCCTCTCTCCCTGGGCTTAAAAGATGAGTATACTCTAGAAGAATTAAAAAATGTATCTTTTCACAGGTATCAGTGGCCAGACAGGCACATTTGCTATTGCTATGCTATGTTCTCAATGTGAAATTTCATGCTCAGGTATGGCTTGTTTTATTAGCAAATGTTAGCAGTTATTGACTTCAAGGACAGCTCTTATTAGATTATAAATACTTTCTTGAATTGTTTAATTTATATTTTTTTTGCTGTTTTCTTTCTCCATTCAGGGAAAAAAATACCAAATGGTATATTGTGTTCCTTTGTTTAAATCATTATGGAAGCAATAGTGATTGAATCTTGTTTATGAAATATCTAGCTCTTGCAAATAAAAATTTGACATAACACTAAAGAGAAGAATCTAAGATGGCTGAAAGACACTTAAGAAAATGCTCAACATTCTTAGCCATCAGGGAAATGTGAATCAAAACAACTCTGAGATTTCATCTTACATCTATAGAATGGCCAAGATCAAAAACACTAGTGACAACTTAAGCTGGAGAGGATGTGGGGTAAAGGGAACAATCTTCCATTGCTGGTGGGAGGGCAAACTGGTACAGCTCTTTGGATATCAGTATGTTGATTTCTCAGAAAATTAGGAAAGAGCCTTCCTCAAGGCCCAGTAATACCACTTTTGGATATTTACCCAAAGGACGCTCAATAGTACCACAAGGACATGTGCTCGACTATGTTCATAGCAGCATTGTTTGTCATAGCTAGAACCTGGAAAAAACCTAAATGTGCCTTGACTGAAGAATGAAGAAGGAAAATGTTGGAGGGAGCTGCCTCTCGTTTGTCCTGGACACCCAGAACCGAAATAACCACACAGAAATTCTATTAATTAAATCACTGCTTGGCCCATTAGCTCTAACTTCTTATTGGCTAACTCTTACATCTTAATTTAACCTATTTCTATTAATCTGTATATCAACATGAGTTCATACCCTACCAGCAAAGTTCCAGCACATCTGACTCTGATGGCAGCTCCATAGTGTCTCTCTGACTCTGTCCTTCTTTCTCAGAACATATAGCCTAGCTTTCTCTGCCTACCTAAGTTCTGCCCTGATACAGGTCCAAAGCAGTTTCTTTATTCATTAATGGTAATCACAGCACACAGAGGGGACTCCCACATTGGGAAAATATGGTACATTTATACAATGGAGTACTTACACAGCAGGAAAAAAAATGACATCTTGAAATTTTCAGGCAAATGGATGGATCTAGAAAACATCATATTGAGTGAGTTAATTCTGACCCAGAGAGAAAAAATATTATATGCTCTCACTCATAAGTGGGTTTTAGACATAAATCAAAGAAAACCAGCCTATAATTTATAATCCCAGAGAAACTAGACAACAATGAGGACCCTAAGAGAGACATACATGGATATAATATACATTGAAAGCAGAAAAAGAAAAGATCTCCTGAGTAAATTTGGATCATGGGTACCATGGGAGAGGATAGAAGGGGAGGGGAGACAGAGAGGGGAACAGAGAAAAATATATAGATTAATAAAATCAATAAAACATATTTTAAAAAAGTCTACTGTTTATGAAAATTCCTAAACTTCATTAGTTCTATTAGGTTCTACTAATTAGATATTAATGTAACTTGGAACTACATTAGAAATATAAAAGCATGTTGCAGGGAGTTTGTACTTCCTTAAAGCAGGAAAAGGACATCATTACAGAGAACCCATGAAGCATATTATGAAATATTATAAGCCATTCTCAAAAGTCATTGCCTTTGTATGTATTCTGAGGCATACTTCATTAAGTAAAATATGACATAATCCATATATATATACACATATATCCAGGAAAATAAATTTGGAAAATGACAGATGGACTGAATGGATTGTTATTGGTAACTGCCACTGTACATCCTAGCTTTCTGTTTAAAATATTGGAGATCCACCTTCTGGGCTCATTGTTTCACCCATCTTTTCCATCACTGATCACATGAATGCCAAATATGATCTTAGTCTATAAAGAGAATTTTGTCTACTTTAATTGTCACAGTCTGGCATTATAAAAAGAGTCAGGATGAGCTTATATTTCCTCAGTGCTAGTACTCAATGTCACAATAGTTGTCTTTAATTCCCTAGATTACCTCAAGTCTGAATAGACATTGGTATGAGGAGAAGTCTGCTTTATGCAATGAGTGGGTCTCAGAACATCTCATTTCTTTTTGGGGTATAACTTCTTTCACAAGTTTCATTTAAATGCCAAGGTTTGTTAGTACTAAAATGAGTCTTTAGCTATAACTGAATATGATTTCCTAAAAGTGAAAAACGCCTTAAACCATTTTTCTGCATTTTCTTTCTTTTAACACAGAAATTCGGTAATAATTGGCACTGCGAAGGATTAATGACTGATCATTTTCCCTGCTACTATTGTCAAGCTGTAGTCACAGACCTGCATTTGCTGCTATTTATCTCTCCTCTCAGGCATATTGAAGCAGACAAACTTGCTTTCCTTTCCTCTGTTTAATGGGCTGGAATGTATTGACCTGGACCTGTAACCTGTTCATTTATATGACTGATGTATTTCTACTGAAATAGCGTAGATTCTGAAAGTAGTTTATGTTACTTTGAAAATAGATTTAAAATAGATGTGACATATCATTAATCCTTTAGTTCATATTTCAGATTGCAAGAACATAGCTTAAATCCCTATACTGGAGATAAATAACATTTATCTATTCAGTACAATTATTTCTATACTCACAAACGATTTGAAATTACAGTTTTAAATTTAGGTAGTTATTTATTTCCTTATAAAAATGAGTCAACTAACATGTTTGATATATGAGTGATCCATAGAAATTAAATCTGGCATAGATATTGACCAACCCTTAAAAATCTCCACCTTTTCCCAGTGAAAGCTCTGTCTTGCAAGCAAATAGAACCATAAATATTTTCTTTTTAACTCTGTTTTAAACACGGCAGGTATACTACTAAATCTATTTTTAAAATTATGATGCTTCTTGCTGTGTGAGTGATGGATTAGAGTCTAAAAGACTCTGAAGGGAGAAAGACAAGCAAGGAGGCTATTAAAGTGTTCCAGGTGAGAGGTGGAGAGTGCTGATGAGAAATGGGAGATATTGACCAGGGCCATCAGCCCTGGAGAAACAGAGAATGGATTGGATGAGAGAGCTTGAAGTAAAAGAAGTGACCAGATGTGGGGCAAGTGCAGGGGTTCAAAGGAAAAGGTTAAGGAGAGAAAAATAATGCTAGAGCTAATTCTTACCATACCAATTCACCCTGCGGAAAGAAAGATGAGATTCAGTTGAGGTCTTCCCAGTTGTTGCCAGTGTCTTTCTGTTCTTTTAACTAAAGAAGCATTTTTTTATTTATTGTAGGCAACCAGATGCAAGTACAAATCAGACATCAGTGTTTGTGGTCTGTGTCTCTGTGCAGAAATCAAAATCAAAACTGTTTAGAGTGTGTTTTCTGGCATGAAAGAGAGACTGAATTATAATCAAGAAGATATTCAGCTTAAAGAAAAATCTCAAAATTATTTCTGTACTATGTATGCTACTTCTCCCTAAGTATTTGTTGTAAATATCAGAAGAAAGCAACTTAACCAAAGTGAATTTCAGAAAACATAAAATATGAAATCAATGTGCACATCATTTTTCTGAGATCTTCAATCTCTCGGTACTATCAGTATTGGGTTTACATATAAGAAAATTCCTCTACATTAAACACCAGTTCCTTTAAAGAGATGAGAAATTGTGATGCTGACTCATTAATGTGACACAGTCACATTAGTAAAAAATAAACTGGTTGGCCTATTAGCTCAGGCTTCTTATTAACTAGTTCTTACATATTAGCCTATAATTCTTGTCTGTGTGAGCCATGCGGCTGGGTACCTTTTATCAATGAGTTGTTCTCATCTTGCTTCCTCTGTATTTGAGTGATGACTGCAGACTTTTTGTCTTCCCAGAATTCTTCTATTCTGATCACTCCACCTATACTTCCTACCTGGCTACTGAAAAATCAACATTTTATTAAGCCAATAGAAGTGACAAATCTTTACACTATACATGACTGTGGTCCCACAGCACTTCCCCCTTTATTTTCAAAACAAAAACTCTGAATCTAATCTCCTTTGTTTATATTTCTTCCTGACAACTATCCATAACAACTTCTAACCAACATTCTAAATAAAGACAAACATCCATAATTCATTTTTGGGGAATGTGGACATAGTTTTTTAGGCTACTTTCTGATGATTGGGGGTACTGATAATCTTAAGGGGACCTAAAGAAAATTTAGGATTATGGTCAAGTCCTGACTGGAATATTCTGTGAGGCTTGATCATCTCAGCCAGCACTCTTGGGGTTGTTCTTCATATAGAACTCAGAGGAAACTCCAACAGAGGTCCTCTGAAATTTGGATCAAATGGGCCATCTGCTCCTATCGGAGATTTTTCTGGATGTCTTCTTTAATCAAACCTGATTTTTCTAAACTCAGAATGAATCCACAACCCCTTATTTCCTGTAGAAACAAAAGTAAAAACTCTTCTCCAAATTAACATACCCTTTGACTTAAATTTTGATTCAGGGCATTTTCAAAATATATAAATTAGATTAATCCACCAGCATTTATAATCAAATGTCTTTTAGCAGCTGTTTCTCCTTCCACAACCATCAAACAATTCAAAGACAACACAATAACATACAGCATCAAGATTCTCTGTATTTTCCATCTTTGTGTGGCTTTATTTTAAACTCGATTTCTTTTATTTTTATTTTTAAATTTTGTTTTTTTGAAACAGGTTTTTTTCTGTGTATCTTTGGCTGTCCTGGAACTCATTCTGTAGAACAGGATGTCCTTGATCTCACAGAGATCCTCCTGCTCCTGACTCCCAAGTGCTAGGATTAAAGGTGTAAGTAACCAGACCCAACTACTTTCTTTCTTTTTTGAAGAACTATTTCCTTTTTCTTTTCTCTCCCAAGCCTATATATATTTTTAATGCACTGTAAACAGAGTTTTTTTTCACCTGAATCTGTCTTTTCTGTATATCTCTCTTTTTCTGACCACATGAGTCTTTAATTTGCTAAGCCTTGTGGCTAGGATAAAGGTGTGGTTTTGATGGCTGGATCCACCCCATTCCTTAGCTTTCTAGGAGTCTAGCTTCATGGTGGAGGTACTGGCAGGAACCATGTTTATTGCCACAACTCTATGAAATTTCAAGGTCCCTGTCACCACCAAGAAGCATGCTGTCAGCTATTCATAAACACCATTTAAGTGTTGGTGTTGGAGCCTCTTAAAGGAGCTGCAAGGTTTTTGTAGCTAAAGTTGAATCAGGAAGCCTCTCTTAAATGAGACATGCTTGCCTCTAGCAAACAGAACCTACCTGAGAAAATGCTGCTAGCAAGAAGCCATGCTTAACTCTTTCTTTTGCGTCTAGAATTACTTCCCAAGTTCTGTCAGGTTTTAAGTGGAAGTAGTTATTCACGTAGGCACCATTTGTTGACAGAGTTTCTGTCCCAACCAGTCCCTTAGCCGTTCAGTCCCAAAGAAATACAAAGACGCCTACATTAATTATAAACTGGTTGGCCTGATGGCTCAGTCTTCTTATTAACTAATTTTTACATCTTAAATTAGCCCATAATTCTGGTCTGTGTTAGCCACATGGCTTGGTAATGCTTTATTAGTGAGGCATTCTCATCTTTCTTCCTCTGCGTCTGGGTGACAGCTGTAAACTGGTCCTTTCTTCTTCCCAGAATTCTCCTGTTCTGGCGGCCCCACCTATACTTCCTGTTGGCTACTGCCCAATCAGCATTTTATTAAGCTAATACAAGTGACAAATCTTTACAGGGTACAAACCATTGTCCCACAAATATAAAGAAATAATAAAACAAAGAGTTAGTTCCTTGAGAAAATCAAAAAATAAATAAAACTTTATCTAAACCAACTAAAACGCAAAGAAAATATCCAAATAAATAAAATCATATTTAAAAAAGGGGGAACATAACACCAAAGAATTGGAAAATACAGAGAATAATTAGGTCATACTTCAATCCCTTACTTCACAAAATTGAAAAGTGTAAAAGAAATTGACAAAACTTTTGATATATACTACTTACCAAAGTTAAATCAAGATCAGATAAACAACTTAAATAGACTGGTAACACCTAAGGAAATAGAAGCAGTCATTAAAAGTCTTCAAATCAAGATAAGCCCAGGGTCAGAGTGTTTTAATACATAATTCAATCTTACTTTCAAAGAAGAGCTAATATCAATACACCTTAAATTATTTCACAAAATAGAAACAGAAAGAACCTTGTCAAATTCTTTCTATAAGCCAGAGTCACACTGGTGCCAAAATCACACAAAGACTCATCAAAGAAAGAGAATTACAGACAAATTTCACTCATGAACATTGATACAAAAACACTCAATAAAATACTGTCAAAGCAGATGCAAGAACAAATCTAAAAGGTCATCCACCATAATCAAGAAGGCTTCATACCTGAAATACAAACTAAACATTGTCAATATAATTCAGCATCTGAACAAACTGAAAGAAAAAATAATAAGCACAAAATATCTCATTAGATGCTGAAAAAGTGTTTGTGAAAATACAACACCCTTTCATGATGAAAGTCTTTGAGAGAATAGAGATATAAGGAACATACCGAAAAACAATAAAAGCAACGTACAGCAAGCTGATTGGCAATATCAAACTAAATAAAAAGGAATACAAAGAAATTTCACTAAAATCAGGAATAAGATAAGGTTGTTCACTCTCTCCATTCTTATTCAATATAGTACTTGAAGTTCTAGCTAGAGCAATGAGAAAACTAAAGGAAATCAAGGGAATACAAATCAGGAAGGAAGAAGTCAAAGCATTACTATTCACAGATTATATAATAATATGCATAAGAAACCCCAAAAACTCTACCAGAGAATGCCTGATAAACACCTTTAGTCAAGTGACTGGATGTAATGTTAACTAAAAAAGTCAGTATCCCTCCTATATACAAATGATTAAACAGACTGAGAAAGAAATCAGAAGATTAACACCCTTTACAATAGCTTCAAATAAACTAAAATATCTTGAAGTAACTCTAACCAAGCTAGTGAAAGACCTGTATGACAAAAACTGCAAGTCTTTGAAGAAGGAAACTGCAGAAAATATCAGAAGATTTAAAGATCTCCCATGGTCATGAATCCATAGAATTAACATAATAAAAATGGTCATTATAGGAAATGCAAGCTACAGATTCAATGCAATCCCCATTAAAATCGCAATACAGTATTTACAGATTTTGATGAGCAATACTCAACTTCATATAGATAAAAGAAAGCCAGGATAGCTAAACCAATCCTGCACAATAAAGGAACTTTGAAGGTATCACCATTCCCAATCTCAAGCTCCATTAAAGTGTAGTAATAATAAAACTGCATAGTACTGACATAAAAACAGATAGATAGATCAATGGAATTGAATTGAAGACGCGGACATATATCCAGACACCTACGAACATTTATTTTTGACAAAGAAACCAAAATTTAACAAAGGAAAAAAGAAAGTGTCTTCAAAAAATGGTGCTGTTCAATTTTTGGATGTCTGCATATAGAGGAAGCGAATAAATCCATACCTATAATCCTTGCAGAAATCTCAAGTCAAAGTGAATCAAATAACTGAGCATATATCCAGATATACTGAACCTTGCAGAAGAGAAAGTAGGAAATAATCTCGAACGCATTGACACAGGAGACAACTACCTGAACAGAACACCAATAGCACAAGCACTAAGACTGGCAATTAATGAATACATCTTCATGAAATTAAAAAGATCCTTTAAGGAAAAGAACAGGGTCAATAGGACAAAACGGTAGCCTAAGGAATGGGAAAATATCTTCATCATCCCACATCCAACAGAGGGCTGATTTTCCAATATACATAAAGAACTCTAGAAAAGATAACATCAAAATGACTCTGAGGTTCCATCTTATACCTGTCAGAATGGCTAAGATGAGACCGACAATTGACAGCATATGCTGGAGAGGATGTGAAACAAGTGGAACACTCCTCCATTGAGGGTGGGAGTACAAACTTGTCACTTTAGAAGTTAGTTTGGTGGTTCCTCAGAAAACTTGGAATCAATCTAGCTATACCCTAAGGATGTTCACTCATACATACCACAAGGACACTTACTTGACTATGTTCAAAGCAACTTTATTTGTAACAGCCAGAACTTGGAAACAACCTAGATGTCCTTCAACTAAGAAATGGATAAAGAAAATGTGGTACATTTGCACAATGGTGTATTGCTCAGCTGTTAAAATAAGGGCACCAAGAAATTTGAAAGCAAATGTATGGAACTAGAAAATATCCGAATGAGGTAACCCAGACCCATAAAGACAAACATGAAATGTTCTCACATATAATAGCTGTAAAATAAAGGATAACTATGCTAAAATTCACAGACACAGAGAGACTAGGTAACATGAAGGGTTCGTGGAGGAACTTCAGTATCTCCTGGGGAAGGACTGTGGACGGGTGAGATGAGAACATGAGTGGTCAAGTTGGGTGTAAAGGGGGAGAGTACTAAATGACACTGCTGGGAGAGTGGCATTATGGGGGTCAGATAAAAGCGGCAAGCAAATCTCCCAGTATTCTCCAAGGATGACCCCAGCTAAGAATCCTAGCAATAGTGGATACATAGCCTGAAATGGTCATCTCCTGGGACCAGACTGGAGCCTAGTCCAATTGTCATCAGAAGTTTCATCCAGCAACTGTTGGAAAAGATATAGACCTACAGCCAAGCATTGTGCCGGAGTACTCTGACTCTTTTACTGGCTTTTGGGACCCTACTTCTCAAACTGGGTCACCTTGTACAGACTTAATACATGTGACTTGCTTAGTCTTACTGCAACTTGATATGTCATGTTTTGTTTATGCTCATGGGAAACCTGCCCTTGCCTAACAGAACTAGAAGGGAAGTGGATTGGGGGATTGAAACAGAGGGTGTTTGGGATGGGGGACTGGGATGAGAGGAGGGAGGGGAAACTGCAACTGGGATGTAAAATAAGTAAATAAATTCATTTATATACTAAAAAGAGAATCCTAAATTTTAAACAAAACTATCAAACGAGAAATTTTCTATACCCTTTCACCACATTTCAGGCATAAGAGCCTGCTCTGATGTGGATGCTAACATCCCAAAGCCCTCACTATGCACTCTCCGCTGTTGAGCTACTGTATCCATGCCTATGGCAGAAAGCAGGATCAACTCTTAGGCCTGGAGTATTATAAACCAGTTTTTTGTTTTTCCATGCAATGCAATTAGATGTACAAATGACACTTTTCCATAGAAATACCTATATATTTTGAAGGGATGTATTTCTGCAATTTAAAGATGGGTCTTTTGGGAACTCAATTTTAAAAGTAAATAGTATTTTTCTAAATGTAAATAAAAAATAAAGTGATGTCATACTCTAATAGTCTATAGATTCATAAAGCAGATCCTAGTTTTGTGCAAATCTAAATCCTCAGATACCTGCTAAAGAAACAACAATGATAACCTTGCTGGCAAACAATGACAAAGACTTGCAGGGTTTTTTTTTCTTCCTTTCTTTTTTTTTCTTTTGATTTTCTCGACAGGACTTCCATGTGTAACTTTGGTGCCAGCCTGTCCTGGAACCCACTCTGTAGACAAGGCTAGCCTCAAACTCACAGAGAACCACCTGCTTCTGCCTCCCGAGTGCTCAGATTAAAGTCGTGTGCCACCATGACTCTGCTAACACCTGCAAAATTGCAATGAATGATGTCAAGGAATCCAGAAGTTGAGCAAAGGAAACATGAAACATATTTACCTGTATTCTCTTTCTCTATTGCCAATGTCATTGGTTGTTTAATTAAAAGATAATTATTTCCAGTAGACTTTACAAAAGATAATTTGAGCATCTAAATAAAATTTATATGAGACAAAAAATTATAAATCATGGGGGGAAATTACTTTAAATAATTATAGCTCATCCACCAAAATATCAATATAGTAGTTGTTTATCTATATTACTTTGCTCTGCAATATATTATTTTTGCTAATATTATTTTTTGATCCTAAAAGTATTATTACATATTGAAAAGAAAAATCATTGTATCTAGTTACAGAAAGAACTGTCACAAGAAACTGTGTGGCTGAAGACAAATTCTCCAAGCCCCAGGCAGAAGAGAGGTTTTATAGATAAATCACACATTGAAGTCTTTAATTTCTGGAGGGTTTAAATACTTTGCTATGCATCTCTGGATGCCTTATTTACTAGATTAGAGTTTTAAATGTTTTACAACCTAATGAAATTGAGATATTTGAAAGCATGTTTTCAAAGAAAGAACAGAAAAGAAAATAAATTGCATGTTTCTTCACAGCATTTTTTTAAAGTTATTAATTTTTTAAACATCTCAAAATTACAGTTAATTGTGCTATTCTTTTTTCTTATTCATTAAAAGTTTGTTAATAATCTGCTACTGATATTTTTATTAAAATAAATTGTCCTCTTATTTCTAGTGCATTTTCCTTCACTTTCCTTTCAAACATTTCTGACTATTGTAATCAGAAATATCCTGGTTTAATGATTTTATTAAATAAAAGGTTGGATTTTTCACTCTGAAGAAAAGGCTTTCTAACACAGTTTAAGCATGTAAATTGAGGAAACTAAATAAAAATTATACTGAGTAAAGTAACCCAGACAAATGCCAGGTTTCTACCCATGTGTTCATCCTGTGTTTATCTTGGAAGACCTGTAGAAGCCAGAATTAGAAAGAGACCTTTGTGGGATCAGGGCAAAACAGAACTTAATGGAGGGGAAGATAAAAGAGAAGTGATGATAAGTAATATTTAAGTGGGAGGAGGGATGGGATGGTAGGACAGAGGCTAAGGTAGGGAGGAATACTTAACACTTCAATATTTGATAAAGCTGTATATTTTCACATAATAGAGTTTAATTGGAGGTAATAATGCAAAGGAGATAATACTCCTCCTATAGTTATAATTTATTAATTCAAAGTCCTTGTTACAGGGTATAAAATATCTCCTCCCAAAATGTTGATCAGAGGTGTCTCAAAGACGTCTAAAATAATACAAGTTATTACTATTGGTCACAGTTGACCACAAGAATATCATGGAAAGACCCTATTTCTGATGGTACCACACATTTTGCTCAAAGGATATGGAGAATTTAAGTTGTTACTGAGAAAGATGCTCACTCACTGTGAGTTAGCTCTCATTATAACATATATTATACAGGCTACTGTTGATAATAAGTCCCAAAATTCTTATTCACTTTGAACCCTATAAATTTCAATGACTGACCCACACAAGATATGCCCAGGGATGAAATAATGGCCCAAATGTTATGAGATAACCAACCACATTCTGATTGGATTTAAAACCTTCTTCACAGGAAGAAATACATGCCTGTAAAATATCACTGGTTAGTTAATAGGTCCCAGGGGTGAACTTTCTGCTATTATTTTGCTAAACAAACTTAGTATTAAACTATTTTTCAAGTATGTATTTTTCTACCATAGATTATTGCAACTCTAAGTCCTCAAAGATAAAGTTTCTCTGTACAATGAATGGTGGTCAATGCAGAAATTCATAAATGGTCAATTGTAGAGAATAAGTGTCTATGAAGTATTCACACAAATTAAATACCTGTGTGACACCACTTTCTTCAAGATTCAAGGATTACCACCAAAGTGGCAGTATAAGACTCATCAGAGCCAAAGGTTTTGCAATGTGTGAGGAGAGAACCAGTATATTCTGGGTATGATATGGGCACTGTACTCTTGAATTTGCAGAAGTTATTGTGCCCGTACAAACCTACACAAAAACAAGACAATCAAGCTTTCGCATGGAAGATGGAGACATTCATGAACTGACAGGTTTTTGATAGGTGCTGACTGCTAGGTATCAGAGAGTCAGCTTTTCTTCAACGGTGTTGCCCATGGTAGATCAATCATGCTCCAGGGAGGCTGTACACCAATTCATTTGTGGGGAGCATACATTGAACTCAATGGGTTACTGACAAAAAATTAGAAGGACATTAATTTAATAGGAAGGGACTAAGTAGATTTGGGAGAAATTAGGAGGAAGAATGTGAAGTTAATAAGATAAAATACACTATTTTCATGTATGAAATACTAAAAGACTTAATATGAATATTAAAAGTTAGGTTATCAGGAATTTTACCAATTAATCAAAGAAAGAAAATGAGCACATTAAAAAATGTTTTAGAAAAATAGATAAAATTTAAAATTTTAAACATTAGCTTTCTTTTCCCCTCAGAGTTAGAATTCTCATTTTCATACACAAGCAGAAAAACCTTAAGCATATGAAATCTTGTGTTCAGCATCCCAAAGTAACCGTATGTTTCCCAATGTACCAAGTATTTATGGATTTTGAACTTTGTATAGGTATATATATATATATATATATAATTTTTACATATATCAACATAAGCAGAGTAATAGATATATGCAATACATTTATTTTTTTAATTTTGCAATGCTGTAACAAAATACATGACAAGATGTGACTTAAGAAAAAAATTGTTTGATTCTAGCTTACACTTTGATGGAGTACATTCTATCATGATCCAAGAGACAGATGATCACATGGCACATCACTGAAGGCACATGCCTTCAGTCAGAAGGCAGAGAAGGAAGGGGAAGTGAGGCTGACCTATAAAGCCTCAAGGTCATGACTAGTAACATACTTTTCTAGCAATGTTTCTCCTTGCCAGGCACCCCAACTTTTCCAACCAATTGGATAGCAGGTGCTCAGACACCTGAACCTATAGGAGATATTTCACATCCAAATCACAACATTCTTTCTTGGCCTTCCGAGTCTCCATAATCCTAACAAATCATGACACCATTCAACAGTCCAAAGTTCAAAATTTCTTCACAGATTCAAGGTGGCTTCTTAATTGTGAGTTTCACTGACATCAAAACAAACAAGCATATAGTGCCAATATACAGTGTCAAACGATAATATCAGATCAAGACTGAAACCCAGTGTAACAACATCAAATACACAGCTCTATGTTTAGCACATGGAAGTTGAAAAATATTATTGGGAATCCAAAACACTTGAGTAGCTTGATCCCTCCAGTTCTGCTGTCAGCACCAAGTGCCCTCAACTCCCCTCTTCTGAAGTGTCCTTGTTCTCTAACATCCTCTTGTTTCCATTTCATCTTAAGCTTCACCTTCACTATTTTGTAAATAATCTCTCAGGTCCTGCTATATATTTTTTGGCCTCACTGACTCCCCAAAACACAGAAAACACCTTAATCATACATCTTTCATTGATGTAAAACCAATAGCATGTGATTGATTCAGCCAGGTTCTATTGGCAGCTTGGTTGGTATGAGGCATGATACTTCGGGCCAACTTCTATGACTTGTGTATTACATCTGAAAAGTCATTTTCCTAGGATATTTGTATTTGAAAGGAAATTTGTCTAAGTCAAAATTAATCTAAATTATAAAGGTCAAAATATAAATTGAGTTCATTTTAAGGCATATGATAAAGGACTTCTTTTAATGAATACAATATATAAGCAAGAATATCCACTTTAGTAGTGTTCGTAATAGAAATTTGTCTGAACATTTAGAAGCAATTAAATTTAACATTTGTTACTAGATATTCTGCTAAAAGCTATAGTATCTGTAATAACAAAATGCTAGGCAAACAATAAAATATTCAAAATATTGGAATACATTTAAGATCAAAAGGATGATTAAAATATTTTTTGTGAAAAAATATATTGGGCCAGTAATATGATTTATCAAATGAATATATTTGCTATGAAGCCTAATAAAAGGAATTTGAACCTTAGGACTCATAATGAAGAAGAAGAAAAACCATTCCTGAAGGTTGTCTTCTGACTTCTACACATGTTCTATGCCTGACATGTGTCCACACACACACACACACACACACACACACACACACACACACGAAAACATAATAAATAAATGAATAAATTATTATTTTCCCTTAGATTGCTTTATTATGTTTTATGTGTATGAATATTTTGGCTGAATGTATATATGAGTACCACATGTATTTCAGGTGTTTGCAGAGTTGAGGAAAAGGCCTTAGATCCTTTGGGACTGAAATTACAGATGGCTGTGAGCCATTCTGTAGGTGCTGGAAATAGAACCCTGATCCTCAGCTAGAGCAAAAAGTGTTCTTAGCTGCAGAGGCATCTCCCGATGCCCTTAAACATACATTTTTTAGATAGCAGAAACTATAAAAATGTATACATTTTGCCTGGAGAACTGTTTGCTGACCATATGATGATGGGCTTCTTAAAAATGATGCCTTGCTTTCCAGAATAGTAAATATGTATGTTTATTCATCTAAATCATTTATCTTTACCATGTGCTACCTCAATAATAAATTTTCAGCAACTAATATATCTGTGAAATTTTCTTAGAATTGTAGGTATTCTCAGATTTATAAAGAAGATGCTGCACTGAAAAAGCACAATATTTTTGAGATTTAATTGGCACTATCCCTAACAATCTTCATTTATATGAAGATAAATTAATAACATGATTGCTCTCTAGTCTTCATTTCTGCTTGCACCTCTGCTCTGAACTAATCACTCAAGGTTTCCTTTTACTCAAATTCAGATTTTAAATGCATGTGAATGACTATTAAACTTTTTCAATTACACTAGAAAAAGTCATTCTATATTGAACAAAATCTATGATTCAATGCACTTTAAGCAACTTCTGTACAGATCAGTAAAGTCATGTCACCTAGTGATAGTTGACTACTGTTTCTAGGGGAGATACTGAGGCAGACTCTGTAGACAGAAGTTTCTGTCTTATCTGGTCCTGCAGCTATTCAGTCCCCAGCAAAAAGACACAGAGACTTATATTAGTCATAAGTCTTTGGCCTATTAGCTCAGGCTTTTTATTAACTAGCTCCTATGACTTAAATTAACCCATAGTCTTGTCTGTGTTTAGCCACGTGGCGTGATACCTTTCCTCAGTGAGGCATTCTCATCTTGCTTCTTTTGTGTCTGGCTGGTGACTGACTCTCTGTCTTTCCTCTTCCCAGAATTTTTATCTGGTTGCCCCACCTGTAATTCCTGGCTACAGGTCAATCAGCATTTTATTAAACTAATACAATTGACAAATCTTTCCAGTGTACAAAAGCATTTTCCCACATCAAGACTACAGTGGGAGAGTATTTGCTTGTGAATTCACGGGCCTAGCTTTCATTCCCAGTATGATGACAGAATAAAGAAGGAGAGACTAGGTGAACACAAACACATTCTTTTTTTCAATTGGTTTTTATTGAGCTCTACATTTTTTTCTTTGTTCCCCTACCTGCATCTGCCCTCCACTTCAACCCTCTCCCAAGGTCTCCATGCTCCCAATTTACTCAGGAGATCTTGTCTTTTTCTACTTCCCATGTAGATTAGATCTATGTTTGTCTCTCATAGGGTCCTCATTGTAGTCTAGGTTCTCTGGGATTGTGATTCGTGGGCTAGTTTTCTTTGCTTTATGTTTTAAAACCACTTATGAGTGAGTATATGTAGTAATTGTCCTTCAGGGTCTGGGTTAACTCACTCAAAATGATGTTTTCTAGCTCCATCAATTTGCCTGCAAAATTCAAGATGTGGTTATTTTTTCTGCTCTGTAGTACTCCATTGTGTAAATGTACCACATTTTCCTTATTCATTCTTTGGTCAAGGGTCATTTAGGTTGTTTCCAGGTTCTAACCATGACAAACAATGCTGCTATGAACATCGTTGAGCACATGTCCTTCTGGCACGATTGAGCATCCTTTGGATATATACCCAAAAGTGGTATTACTGGGTCTTGAGGAAGGTTGTTTCCTAATTTTCTAAGAAATCGCCACACTGACATCCAAAGGGGCTATACAAGCTTGCATTCCCACAAGCAATGCATGAGTGTTCACTAACCCCACAGCAGACAGAGTTCTGACCTCCAAAATATACTGAAGAAATTGGTCATCAAAAGAACAAATAATCCAATATAAAAAATAGAGTATAGACCTAAACTGAGAACTCTCAACAGAGGAATCTAAAATGGCTGAAAGACACTTAAGGAAATGTTCAACACCCTTAGTCAGCAGAGAAATACAAATCAAATAACTCTAAGATTCCATCTTACACCTGTAAGAATGGCCTAGATCAAAGACATTGGTGATAACTTATGCTAGAGAGGTTGTGAGCTAAAGGGAACATGAACACATTCTTAATAATTAAACATGTTTCACACACTGTATGGGAGTAGTTATTATATTCCATATCTAAGGTTATATGATTGTTTGCTATGAAATAGTATAACTATACACATACATAAAGATTAAACTATTATCATTATTTGAATTTAGTTCACCCACCCCACCAAGGGAGATGCTTTTAATTGACAAAATAAAAAAATGTTAGAATGAACAAGTACTGATACTCTGAAGCACATTGATATAACTATAGTTCACAGTAAACGTTTATCTATTTCATAAAATCTGAAAGAGAAGAATGCCAGAGATTCAAAATATAAAGAAATTTCCTGTGTTCTCAAACCATATGACATGAAGGGCAGTGACATGGCGCCATCTTGAAGAAAAAGTACTGTTAAAATCCGATCTATCTCAGGGACCTGGGGAGGACTCATACATAACCCGGGAAGTCACAATTTCTCCTTCTCCAGCCTCTGAGAAAGAAGCAGAAGAGGCAGCTGTAGACATCAGGAGAGCCAAACCATGACTGAACAGGGTACAAAGTTCAGGAAGCTAAGATTATGCTGGGAAGTATATAAGGAAAGACATATTCATCCCTAGGGCCCAAAAATAGAGCACATCAGATAAGGAAAAACCCCAGAGTCTGATTTTATTTTCACACTTTCCCTGAAATAATTTTCTTTTTATAGAATATTCTATATTTGTTTGCCATTTTCAATTCTATAACCATTGATAGAATAGAGGATAATTAATGTTAAGTGTATTTCTACATCTTGTTTTCTCTGAGGTTGTTTCTGCTGCAATGTAATATTTTCTCCTCTCTGAATGTTAAACGCAGCCTAGGCTACCAAAAATAGGATACCCAATTAAAAGTCATTCACCAAACCAGAAGAAATATGAATATCAACATAGGTGAATATTTTAAAACATAAAAACAAAAAATATAAAAAACAAGATAATATAATCCTCCCCGCTCATGAAATACCAAAACTCCTCAACTATTGAATTCCAAAAAACTTATACATGTAAAATCTAAGATGTATAGATTAAAATTTTTCTAGTAAAAACAAATGAGTAATTTGAAAGACAATACACAATTAAGAATTCAATCCATAGCCATAAGAAGAGATTTTGTAACACATGAAAAAATAAATTAGATAGAAACAAGCAACAAGAGTAAAAGACAATAAGAGGAATAGAAAATACACCAAGGGAACTGAGAGTTTAAAGAAAATGGATATAAATTTTGAAAATGAAAAGCAATCTAAATCATATTACATATATGTGTTACATATATAATTTCTATATGTCTGTATAAATTTTGAATTTTTATATAAGATAAATACGCAAAATTAATAAGAAATAATAGAAAATCAACATGGATCTCATAAATTACAAACAACACAGATCAAAAGTACTTAGCAGATATCTACAGAATATTTCACCTAAGAGAAACAGAATACTATTTCTTCTCAAAAGTCCTTGGACCCTTCTCAAAATTGATCACATTCTAGTCCATATATGAAGTACCATTATTTTACCAGATTCTAGTACAATAATTGCCGAATACATAGGAAGAAACTACAAAAACTATAGTGTTACATGGAAATCAAAAAATACATCTTGAATGGGCCCTGGGAATAAGTTACAATGTACGTACAATCATATAAAAATGAAAGCTTACCAGAGCATTTTTAATACAGCATATCATAAATAACTTAATGATTCACCCAGAGTCTCACA
>PVIU01027590.1:0-20250 GCA_004026605.1 Ondatra zibethicus | reverse complement strand
TGAGCTGAGTTCAAACCCCAAAACCGTATTGTTGTCTAAATTCTCTGGGATTGTGATTTGTAAGATGGTTTTCTTTGCCTTGTGTTTAAAAACCACCTATGAGTGAGTACATGTGATAATTGTCTTTCTGTGTCTGGGTTACCTCACTCAAAATAATGCTTTCTAGTTCCATCCATTTTCCTGCAAAATTTAGGCTGTCTTTATTTTTTTCTGCTATGTAGTACTCCATTGTGTAAATGTACCACAATTTTTTTTATCCATTCTTCGATCGAGGGGCATTTAGGTTGTTTCCAGTTTCTGGCTATGACAAATAAAGCTGCTATGAACATAGTTGAGCACATGTCCTTGTGGCACGATTGAGCATCTTTTGGGTATATTACAAGTTCTTAGGCTCACATGAATGAATAATGTGTTCCTAGAGGACATCGTTAAGTGAAATAAAGCACAGAAAGACAAATTTCCTATCATCTATTTGTGGAAGCTTGAAAGATGATCCCTAAACAGACAATACAAGAAAGATTAACAAAAATGGGGAAGGGTGGTTGGGAGGGAAGGAAAGGAATGGCCAGTGGGGACAGGGGTGCAGCTGATAAGAAGGAATAATTTCTAGTGTTCTCTAGCATCATAGAATAACTGTGACTGACAACTGAATGTTGCACAATAACTAATAAAGGACATTGTGGTTTTTTGAAAATTAAAAAAAAACCCAAAACCACTTATTTGAAGGTGGAGGAGAGATCTGACTCCCCAAAGTTGTCTTCTGCCCTGTACATGCACCCTATAGCATGTGCAACCCTATCACATAAACGCAAATAAAAATTTAAATAAAAAGGGAAATAAAGATGAACATCCCTAAGAAAGTGATGAGACTGAATATCTTAGCTGTGGAATAATCTTTCTGAATACTGTGTGTATATGTCACTATGATTGGTTTATAAATAGGCTGACTGGCCAGTAGCTGAACAGGATACAGATCGGTGGGAAAGCCAAACTGAAAATGGTGGGATAAGGAAGGGTGGAGTCAGAAGAGTTTCCAGTCAGCTAGCCAGCCAGCCAGGGAATGACTTAGAAACACAAAATGGGATAGAGTTAAAAAAAACCACAAACCTTGGAGCATCACACAGATTAATAGAAATGCATTAAGTTGTTAGAGATAGTTAAATAAGGCTAAGCTATTGGCTGAGTATTTATAATTAATATAAGCTTCAGGGTATTTATTTAACAGTGGTGGTGGGGCAGGAAGGCTCTGCCTATATATCTCTTTATGGATTTTTCACTTTTATGAATATTCTTATGCTTTGCCCATTTTTCTTCTTGGTTCTCAGTATTTCTGCCTTTTGTTATATTTTACTTTGTTTTATAAATAGATGGCTTTCTACTTTTAGACATTGCAAAAAATCCTTTTTTTCTGTTGGTTAGTTTCATGTATGGAGTCCTTTATTGGATGAAAATATTAATTCTTTTTCAGATTTTTCCCCTTCTGGATTTTATATTTTGAATATTTCCACATCCCTAGGTAAAACAATACTCTTGTGTTTTCATAGGTCTTCTGTTTTGCCTTTGGATATGGGTATTTGATCCTTTGCCTTCCAGTTTGCTTTTCTGAATGCAGCAATTCTTCATTGATCAAGTTTTTCTCAGACAAATGTGCATCTTTTCATCTCTAGCATCAGCCAGATATAGATCATTCATCTTCCTTGCTTCCCTATTGTCCTTATGTTTAGTGCTGTGTATTTGAATAAAACTGTTATGCACATCCATGTGAAAGTTGTTTTTGTGTGTTTTTTGTTTGTTTTTAACTTTAAGTTTTCATTCCCTTTCAATAAATGCAAAAGAATATCGATTGCTCTGTTGCTTGATAAGATAACTTAATTTTATAAAAGAAACCACTTTAAAAATAGTGTTTACATTTTACATTCCCACCAGCAATGGATGAGCTGAATGAATAGTTCTTACTACACTTCTTTGCCAACATCAGATACTCTTATCGTTACAGACTTTGGCCATTGTGCTAGCTGTGGGGATAGTTTGACTTGGGCCATTCTGTTGGATGGTGGTAGCTCATTTTGTGCCTACCTCCATGTTGGGATTTTGTCTGACTTGAGAGTACACAAGTCTTGTGCATGCTATCAGAACTATTGAGAGTTCATATGTATAACTGCCTGGTTGTGTCCAGAAAACAGTGTTTCCTTGTAGTCTATCTACCACCTCTGGATCACAATTGTTCCTATTCCTGTTCTGCAGTGATTCTTGACACTTGGGATAAAGGGTATGATGTTTCTATTTAAGGAGAAACATTCTTCAGTTTCCTATTTGCTGCCTATTGGCCAATTGTGGATCTCTGTGTCAATCACCATCTACTGCAAAAAGGAGCTTCTCTGGAGAGTTTTGAGGGAAGCACTAATCTGTGGGATATGGATAAGTTATTAGGTACTCTTTTAATACTATGTCCATTTAGCAGACCAATAGTAGTAGGTTCTCCCCTAGGGCCTATGTTTTGTACAGGCACAGGTTCTCAGCCCCCATAATCATATTCATACCATGTCTTGGGGTTACTATTGCTGTAAAGAGACACCATGACCATGACCACTCTTAGAAAAAAACCATTTACTTGTGGTGGCTCACTTACAGTTCAGAGGTTCAGTCCATTATCATTAAGATGGGGAGCATGGTGACATTCAGGCAGATGTGGTACTGGAGTTGAGAGTTCTTCATCTTGACTCAGAGGCAAAGGGAAATTGAACTGGCAATCATACAGAGGGAAGCTTAATCAAAAGAGATCTCAAAGCCTGTCAAGACTGCCACTCCCTTTGGGGGCCATTTTCTGTCTAGCCACCACATACCATCTTGTGGAGCTGGCCTTAAACTAATCATCAAGTCATTGGTCACTCCTGTGACCTTAGACTGCTCTTGTACCAGTAAGGTCCCTTATTCCCTCCTCTACCCCGCCCTTCCATCCTCCATTCCACTTAACTCCTTCTATTCTATTATCCTCCTTTCCCCTTTATATTTGTCTTTGTAGGTATGTATTATTTGATTCAGAATTGACATTTTAATCTCTATCTATTTATCTGTGAATTTAATACATTTCCTTTTTCTGAACAGCTAAATAAATTTTCTAGTGTATACCTGTACCGCATTTTCAATATCCATTCATCTGTTGATGGACATCTATGATTGTTAATTACAATTTTCTTAGTTTTTTCGCACAGGTATGCTATATATAGTAATTATTCTTACTCTTCCATCCCATAATATCTACTCCAGTTCTTCCCATAAATTTCTGTGTTTGTTCATGTCACTCATGTGTGTGTGTGTGTGTGTGTGTGTGTGTGTGTGTGTATGATCCACTGAGATTAACCAGGGGAGTTTGTGTAAATAAGGGTTTGGTGGTGTAGGAGGTCCTTCTGACTATGTGTTGCTTTCACTGGTTGAATAAAGAAACTGCCTTGGCCTTTTGATAGGGCAGCGGGGAGGACAGAACTGAACGCTGGGAGAAAGAGGGCAGGCAGAGAGAGCTGCTATGGAGCTTCCAGGTCAGACATGCTGAATGTTTCCCAGTAAGCTATGACCTCGTGGAGAACACAGATTAATAGAAATGGGTTAGATAAAGATGTGAGAGTTGGCTAAGAAGAGACTAGATATAATGGGCCAGGCAGTAATTTAATTAATACAATTTCTGTGTGGTTATTTTGGGGGTTAAGCTAGCCGGGTGGCTGGGACAAAAAGCAGCCCTGCCCCTCCTGTAACAGTTTGGAGCTATTCACTTGATCCTGGTGGGTTTAGTATTGAGTATAAACAAAAGACAATGATGCCCTGTCTCAGAATTGATCAGTATGCAATAGTTTGCAAAGAAAGAGTGGGGTGTCATGAGCCCCTCCCACTTCCTGTTTATAGGTCTAGTCTTGCATTTACCCAGTACAAGTCATGAGAGCTGTTGTCCCCTCTCCCAGCAAAGTTTGCCCTCAGGCTTAGGGACATCATTTAGGGGTTGATTATAATTGGTATATGGTTGAGGGTTGGGGAAGGAATTTTATAGGCTCAGGTATTTTTTTTTAAAAGAGGGATAATTGGATGATGGGATAATAGATTGGTATTTGTGAGTTATTGTTTTTAGACAATTATATTGGTATAGGTTCTTGTATATTGATACAAAGTTAAATTATATTGAATATTGTATGCATGTATGCTTCTACCTCTGTTTAAAACATTGTTTATGTAGTGATATATATATCTACCATATTGCAATGTAAATATCTACCTCTGATCAAGATACCTATACATTGTTTACATTTAGAGGTCATTGTCCTCATTTATTGCACAGTTGTTTATTGTCTTAGTCTTTAAGTTAGATAGGTATTGAGAATTATAGATCAATAGTCATATATGTTTGTCATATTTATAATTAGACTAATTAGGTTCTTTAGATACATAGAGATTATATTTGGTATAGATAGATAATCTTCAAACTCTTCAAAGAGCTGTAGAGAATGACATTTAATCTAACTTAGAGTTCCGTGGTAGTGAGACACAGTCGCTCCTAGCAACACCGATCTACTCCCGAGAGAATGTTGAGCACCAAAGACACTCCACCTGGAACTTTTCTTCTTGGCAGAACTGGCCTTTGGGCAAAGAAATGCCCATACCTCAACCACTGACAGAGATACATAGTATCCGTAAATGGATAAAACAGGACTGTCATATCCTGCCAAGACAGGGTAAGATAGTTTTGAAAAGTTTCTTGCCTTTGAAAATGGTATGTCAGTTACGTTAGGCCTTAGCTTAAGTTGGTTGCTTCAACATTGCAAATGAGACTTTGGGTGATTGCCCTGGTAGCTAGTTGTCTCTGTCATTTGTTGCACATTTTGGAAGTTTCTTGATTGCACTTCCTGTTCACTCAAGTAATATTTTTTCCCTTCTCAGATCTTTGATGGAGTTGAAGATTAGATAATTGTAGTTACCTTCCTCATGATTTAGCCAAACTTAATTTCAATATAATATTTAGACTCCATGATATAGAATGTTTAATAAAACTTTTGTTATATGTTCTTTGCTTAATATTGTTTATATTGTTTGTAATTTTATATTTGGTATCTGTTCCTATTGTATATAGTTGTATTGGGTTTGGATCGATCTTGTTTAGATAAAAGGGGGAGATGATGGGGAAGCTCTGTTAACCAATCATGCCTAGTTAAGGCGTGGCTACCTAGAACCCAGGAAGAAAACTGGGACAGACCAGGTGTGCTCTCTCTCTCTCTGCATGGCTCCCAATGGACAGATAGGAAGTCAGACCTTCCACTCTTGTAGCGTGAGTTTCCCCTTATAACCATTAAAATATAATTGTTATTCTTGAGCTGGCCTGGTTATTTATAGTACTGACCTAATTCGCAACAGAGCTGTGATTATGAAATTTTTGTAGTACTCATTTGCTTATATCACCTCTTACTCCAAGTTTCTTTTATTTTTCTCATTTATTTTGGTACCTGTGTTTTATGTATAAAGTTTGCATTTCTTGTTTGATGGCCACTGGTTAATTATTATGTTCAAGAACAATACATTTGTGATGACTTTGTGTAATATGATAGCAAAATAAACAAACATTTTAATTGTGGCATACCAAGTGCTAGTACTTCTAGGTGTTGCTTTGAGGATTAAACTTCCTCCTGAAACTTCTAGAAACAAAGACTGGCTTCTAGAATCCAAGAGCTGGCTCTAAGAGTCTGGGAAGAAGCTCTCTTCAGTTCATGGAGTGCCACTTTTTCATTTCGTCTATAATCAGCACTTATATTGCTGTGAAATGAGCCCTTTGAGTGTAAAACCTCTAGAGTTAAATTATTTGGAAGACATGCAACTTCTCTGTGAACAAGGACTCTCAAACCTAACTGTTTCTTCAGGTTTGGTTTGGGGCCTTTACCTGAGTCGGTTGTTCAATTTTGCTCCTTAGTGGTCCCCTGTCACTGTCACTCCATGTTCTGTCTCCGATGTTGTGGATCAGAATTACAGGTGTCTCCTGCTTTCATTGACTGTGGAGATAGATCACAGCTCTTTCTGTTTGGTCACTTTGACCTCACTGTGGTAAAATTAGAAGTCAGAAAACTATTTTATTCATTTTGCATGTATTCCTAGTGCTGAAATATGAATCAAAAAATTGCAAGGTTGAATATCCATGATATATATATATATATATATATATATATATATATATATATATATATATATAGTAAAAATAGTGAATGAAACTAATATGGTACCAATATTAATCACTGTGCAAGAAAACTGAACTCCATTCTTTGGGGAAGAAATACTAGGTTAAGACAATAACAATTGATGTTGGTGATTATTACTATGAATAAACATACAACAGATAAAGACAGAATAAGGTGAAAGGACTTTAATGGAGGCATCTTCTTAGCATTTCTGTTTTTGATATTCTCTTAACATGGAAACAGATGAATTACTGAAAACAAAAACCCACACAGGAATAAGACAAAACATGGGATGGTGAGCAGGAGTCATAACTGCCTTACCAGCAGTTTCTCTCCTCCTGACTTCTTTCTGCCTTTAGAGAGTCAGAGAAATAAAGTTGTTTAATGAATGTGAGGTTTAAATACCCTTTGGGAATTTAAATTGCCATTGAAAATCGTGTGTAATGCAGTTACATTTCTTTGCTTATGGAGTAGGAGGAGAGAGGGAAAGGAACCCGAGGCTAACAGAAACAGATTACACCTCACCTATGGAACATAGATTAAAATAATGTATTTTATTGTGGCTCTCCCTTCAGAATTCAAACTAAATTTCATTTACTTTTTCTATTTAAGTAATAACCTCAGGGCTCTTTTAAAAAATCATTATCAGAAGATAACCTAATACATCACTGATATAGTTTCTTCCTATGACAGTACCATTGACAAAATAGCGTGTTGGCAATATCACCCTTTTATAGTCTCAAAATGATAAAATAGAAAAGGGTTCCCAAAATGCAATTTTCCTTATAAAAATAGTCAGGATGGATTCTTTATTTTCTTGCTTTGTTTTATTGAAAGAGAAACAATATCAAATACAATGTAGCACTTTACTTTGAAAATAAATATTTAGTTGCTCTACACAAGTTCATAATGTATTTTCTTCTTGAATATCTTATAGTTATTTATCATGTAAAAATGGCATCTTTTAAAACTGATGTCCAATGTCAGGGCTTTCACTGAATGTAAACATTTTAATTATAACTATGTGAAACTTTAAAGAATAGTGTAAATGGCTTTTAAATCATCCTATTTTCCATATTGAGGAAGTGTGCTTTAAACTAAGGCAGATTTTTAATCAGAGGAGTAAATTGCAACATCATATGGTGTGCAAGCGTACATATAAAATTGGATATACAATGCAAATCTCCCCTCCGTCCTTGGTTCTGACTTCACCTAGTCTCCACATTTCACCTGGAAGTAGCCATTTAGTATATCGTGTGTAGCCAGCTGTCCAAGAATTTATTTAATCAAGGAACTGTGATATATGTTTATGAGAGCCCTATGTATCAAATGTTTAGTACATTTTTAGTTATTTCTAATATTTTTGTTTGTATGTCATGGAAGGTCTTTATATATTGGTGTATAAAAGATTTCCTCAATAACTAATATCATCTATCCATTCATTCAGCTAATATAGTATGCAATATAACAAAATGCACTGAGTCTATCTCTAATTAAAGCATATGTACCATAATTTTCCTTAACGCTTTTTCTGCTTACAGTGAATTGTGTATCCTAATATTTGGGGGCATATAAATTGTAGGGGAAAGACCTGCATATGAATATTCTGAGCTTTATGTTAATATTAATGTCTTTTTCATAGTTCTATTGCTGTGAAGAGACACCGTGACCAAGGCAACTCTCATGAAATAAAGGGTCTAACTGGAGACTTGCTTACAGTGTCAGAGTTTTAGTCCATTATCATCAGAGTGAGGAACACAGCAGCATGCAGGCAGGTGCTGGAGCAGTAGCTGAGAAATCTCCATACTTATATATTGGCAGAAAAAGAGGCTGTACCTGGGGTAGGATTTTGAAAATTCAAAACCTTCCTCACAATGACACACTTCCTCCAACAAGGCCACACCTCCTAATCCTTATAATCCTTTCAAATTGGTCACTCCCTGGCAATTAAGCATTCAACTATATGAGCCCATGGGGGCATTTTTATTCAAAGCAGTACAGATAATAATATTGGAATTTCCCCATTTTAAGATTTTGTATTAGTTTTGTTATCCTATTAAATTTATTTCTTTGTAGCTGTATCAATCTGATAGGTTACTGGTATTTAGGACAACTTTGATTTTGAGGTTGAAAATCCATTATATAAAAGCCATTCCTTTCTTCTCTGTGTGTTTGTTGCTTAAATACTTTGTTCATTTGAGGATCTTCTATTGGTTTCTCCTTCTGAGAGAATTCATTTTTTACTATGATGTAACTGCAAATATTTTCCTGTCTGTCATTGTATTTTGAATTTTCTTGCAGTCTTTAACTTTTACATTTGGAGTTAAAAGCTTTAAAAAGGTTTTTCCATTTCTTTTAGAGAGTTCTTCTCATTTCTGTGTTTTTCTAAACATATTCTGAGAATAGACCTATAACATAATATTCAGATAGGAATTTTATAATGTACACTTGAAACAATTTTCCTATAATTTTCTTATACCCTTTGTTGCAGAATTTAAATACTTTTTTGTTTTTTTAGGACAGGGTTTCTCTGTTTGGCTTTGGATCCTGTCCTGAAACTTGCTTTATAGACCGGGTTGGCCTTGAACTTACAGAGATCCACTTACCTCTGCCTCCTGAGTGCTGGGATTAAAGACATGTGCCACCACTGCCCAGTGAACTTGTGTTCCAATCCAAAAATGTCTTTTGCTCATGCTAATCTCATAGGACTTTTCTTCTTAGATTTCCTTCTAATAATTTTGCTGTTTCTAGTTGTATTAAGTCTTTGGTGTTTTTGAATTGACCTTTTCCTGCACTGCAGGCTGAGGATGGGACTTCTGTGTGCTGGGTAAGCACTCACCACTGGAATATGTTATCTCCAGTCTTTTATTTCACTTTGAATATGATATGAGAAGCAAGTTACACTGTCTGACCTAAGAGTAGTCTACAAAACTTTTTTTTTAAAATAGAAATGTCATACAAGAGAGTAGACAAATAGACCAAAGGAACAGACTGTAGAGGTCAATCTATACATGTGATCAACTGGTTTTTAGCCAAAAAGTAAAGAACAGATAATAGGAAAATGGCATTTTCTTTAACAACTGCTGATCAAACTGAGGTCTATGCATGGAAGAATGAAGTTAGATAGCATAATCTAGTTACAAAATGCATGAAAACCTGTTCAGTTGTTTGTTCCTGTATCACGTTTTCTTTGCTGAATACCTGGTTTGCTTCTTTCTTCACATAAGCTTTTTAACTTAATGTAATCCTTTTTGTTTCCTTTTGCTTTAATAAATTTGAGGCAAGCCTCTGAAATCAGAATGTGATTTTAAAAAATGCAAAAATACGATTTTGAAAGTTGACTAGTACTCTAGGTAAACACAAAGTGTTTGTGTTTCTGTACCTGGTTAATTTCATTTAGCACAATGTCTTCCAGGTTCGCTCTTGTTCCTCTTGAAATAGTCTTAAATATAAGCAAGACATGACGTTTTAAAGCCAACAACTTCAAGCTCACAGTTTTAATTCCTAACAATTTTAATTTATACCTTGACTTACAACAAATTCTTTTTCTTGTTTTAAGCTTATCTTTTTTATTTTTCTACCTTTCATTTTAACTTATATCAGAACATTATACCTAAATCAAGCATATTAATATTTTTCTTTGGTGTTTGACCATTCATTCTCTACATCAATTGTGTCTTCATTCAAATCTTATTTATTAAGTGACTGTTTTTCCTTAGAGGGTTATTTCTACAATCTCTTCATTCAGAACTTGCTTTTCATCAGCACATTTATGTGCATTTTACTCCATTGTCTACATCCCACAAAGTGCAGACACAGGCCCACATTATACTATTCCCATTTTCATTCTTCAGGTCTACACACATTTATCTGCTGGGTGGCCAGAACAGTACAGATCATGTTACCATGTTATATCCGAAGTCAAAAATCTTACACTGAAGTAAAATGCTTAAGAATCAGAATACTGTCTTGAATGTACTTAAGTCAACAGTCCTTAAAATATGAAAACAGTTGTTTGTTTTCTGAGAGTCACCTCCAATAATTTGATTCTGCTGGTCCGATCGCTGTGTGATGATCAGCATCACTGCTCATCCTAAATCTGCTCTGGATCTCTGCCTCTGCCCTCATATCTTTAAAACTCTACCTTTCCTCGGTTTGTTCTGCTATTTTTTGGGTCTATTGATATGCAGCACATGTGTACCATACCCCCTACTCTTTCTAACTTTATCAAAGTACATTTTGGTACAGTTTTGAAAAACTGGAAAGTTATAAACCATTTAAGTAGTCTGTCTTGTTCCTCTTTTGAGGTTAAATCAAGGGAATACAATGAAATACTAATTATGAATGTTTTTACATGGTTCACTTTCTGAAGGATATGTGATTTTTCCAGGTTATATGTAAGAAAGTTCCTTTTCAAACATTTTGAGTTCAATGTATGTTGTGATCATGCTAATTAATAGGCATGAGTCAAAATTGAATTAATTTCTCACACAGATGCTTGTCATCAAATGAATAGAAATATATTGGCAACTGGAAAAGTAACTGAAAAATGATCTCACACTCTCCATTTTTGTCCTCCGGGCACCACACTAACAAGTTCTAGAAATTAAAAATGTGCAACAGTTATGCGAGCCCAGCTGTCCTTCAAAAATCACTGTTGAGTGATAAAAAGATGTTTTGATGATGAAAAAATTATTGGAAGTTTTGTAACAGATAATATTAAAGGCTAATATTTTAGATACTTTCCATTCTGCAGAGATATAGTTGATCAGTTTGTATGGTAGTTATGTGTTAGGAATCAAGACATGAAAGCTCTTCTGAGTGGAGTTTTATAGTAAGACCAAAACTGATGGAACAGTTAAAGTAAATAAAAAAATCTTCATCCTCACAAAGTACACAAAATAATATTTATTGTTTCAAAATAAGATGAATGCAAGTAGTTGTTCTATGCCTGTCTTCTTTTGAACAAAATAACCACTGTAATCCTGAACCATGATTTTCTGTATGTGTCTTAAAAAAGAAGTAGAAGATGGAGAAGGAGGAAGAAGAGTTGTCATCTTAAGTCACCTGTGAGTTATATAGTTTTTCTATTCAATATTAGTGGTTGTGCTACTTTCATTGTACAAAGTTAGCAAATATCTGAACCTTTAGCTCCATGGAGACAATATGCCATGCCGGGTTTCAGAGGCTTCATGAAATTATTGTCATTTTCATCACTTCTCCCACTGCTAACTGCAAGTAATTTTAAAGAGAAACAAGGAAATTTTCACTTAGAAAGTTGACAGGCATAACATAAGTGTTTCTATATGCCTGTCTGACTTAGCAATTTAATCTAAACCACAAACCAGGTTCCACTGGTTGTACTTAAACAGTTCCTCAGTATATATGTAAGATTAGAGTTCTTGTATTTTTAACTTAATTGCTCTCGCAGTAAGAGAGGTTTAACAAGTATAACAAGGCTAAAAATAGCTCAAATCTTGTAAATTTCCACTGGTTTTTTAAATGTAAAAATGTAATTTTCCAGCTGGGCATTAGATTAAGGATTCAGAGAGACCAGGTTTTTCTAATTACAAATATATAAATATACACTACTGTTACTACAGGACCAAAAATTAGCTCATTTTCAACATGGGAGCACTTAATATAACTAGTCTTACATTACTTTTGTGTGTAAAGATTAGTATTTTAGCCACAGTATTATGCTAATATGTTTTCAATTTGTGTATATATTTTCTTGTATTTTGTGGTATTAGCCGTAAATACTACTTTTAATGAAAATAGTAACAAAAGTTAACTGAGCTACAATGATTAACATGCACACAGTGTCCTACCCTTTCTGCTGGAGCACAGACACATGACAGTCATATATTGCTTATGTATTATAAGAATTGTACTTTTAATTAGTACATTTTAAAACCTTACAAATGTAAAATTGCAGTAAGTATACTCTATTCATTCTGAAGCAATTTTAAGATTTATTTGTTAATTCTGCATACAGTGTTCTGCCTGCATACTAGAAGAGAGCATCAATCACATCATAGATGGTTGTGAGCCACCATGTGGGTGCTGGGAATTTAACTCAGGACCTCTGGAAGAGCAGCCAGTGCTCTTAACCTCTGAGCCATTCTCCAGCCCACTAAAGCAATTTTAATAAATTTAATTTTAAAGTTAAGATTGCTAAATAGCACTGTCTAGGCATTATGGTCATGTTCATGCAAACAGTACACATTTCTTCACCTGGAACAAAATGTCGCTGTCTCGGGAAGATTATGATTAATGAAAAGTGAGAGGATTCTCATTCCAAGATGTTGTCTTATGTTTATAATTATGCCATAAATTCATTTGCTTTATTTCAACAAAAACATTTTAAATACTATTGCCCTTTTTAAAAGATTTTATAAGTGCTTTTTTCTGATTTCTTTCATAGGGATAGTCTAGGCCATCTGTTGCATAACTACATGTCTCGCTCTGTTGTGTCTTGAATGTGCTCATACGTAATGACTTCCTGCTGAATCTTCTGGCCAGCTGTCAGACTGAAATCTCTCTTTGTTATAATCCTATCTTTGATCAAATCAACATCTCTTTTTTGAAGCCTTTTTTATTTGAGTAGAAATGTCCTCTGCAGGCCTGGAGAGATGGCTGAGCAGTTAGGAGCAATGACTACTTTTCTAGAGGACCTGGGTCAGAGCCTCAGCCCCACACTGCAGTTACAAAAGTTCACTAGATACAGGGGATCTGACATTCTCTTTTAGCTGCCATGAGTACGCATATTGTGCACAGACATACATAGAGGCAAAACACCTATACACATAAAACAAAAATAAAAAAATACTTTAAAAAGTTTTCCTAGAGATTGAAAGAAAAAAAGCATGAAAAGTACAATTTCTAAATTCTTACATATCTTTAATTCCATTTTATTGATCTAATATTTCACTGATCTATCGTTAGCTCAAGAACTAGCATTCAAAGTCATCTTCTGATGTTTGCACATGGTCTTTTTGTTTGTTTGTTTTGCTTTTTTTTGTTTTGTTTTTATGAGACAAGGTTTCTCTGTAGCTTTGGGACCTATTCTGGAACTAGCTCTTGCAGACCAGGCTGGCCTTGAACTCACAAAGATCCTCCTGCCTTTGCCTCCCAAGTGCTGGGATTAAAGGTGTGCACCACCACCGCCTGGCAATTTTAGAGCTCTTAACAGGAAATCAAATGCCAGCAGACTTTCACTGTAAGGTGAGAATGGGCAGGCTGTGTCTTGATGGGATTTTTGTGGGCCCATGTTCAGAAATTAAGCCAGATATAGTTTGGTGAGAGCATTTTGTTTTTTCATTCTGCACTCTCCTGCGTCAAGCCTCAGTAGAGTTCATTGTCATAGATATTCCTTTTCATCTCTCATTTATCTTCCTTTGTGGGGGGATGGGTGTGTGTTAATGTGTGTCACTGTATTAGTTAATTCAGAATTTATATTATGAATTGGGAGTCTGCAAACACCCGCAGTTTATTTATTCCTTTGTCGAGGCTGGGCTGGGAAGTCCTGGATCGGGAGCTCACAGAAATGGTGTCTGTGGGGCCACGTACCGACATGGACGGCTACTTCATATGGTAGAAGGGCTTGTTAGCTCTGTCCTGAGGTCCCACTTCCTAATATCACTCTTGGGGTTAGGATTTCAACCTAGAAATTCTTTCGTTGTCACAAACATTTGATCCATGGTAGTAAAATTCAAATATTGATCTTATCTCTTTTCATATAAAAAGTTGGATTCCATTGTTTTGGTCTTCTTTAAACTGGGATTTTCTTTGTTTTTCTTTCAGTTTTAAGTGGACTTAATTTGTATTTTGATATAAATGAAAATACATTTTCAAAGTTGTAATTTAAGATTATTCTCTACTCCTTTAAAGTGATATTTTCATATATGAAGTGTATAGTTTTGAATCACCAATGATGCCAATTATAACTTGCTTTCTATTAGTGTATAGAGTGGGTTATGATAAAAGACCAAAAAAGAAAAAATCGTCCAGATCTGATATACTTGGTGTGTTAAATGAACATCAATTTACTTTCTCAGTCCTGGAGACTAAAAGCCCTGAGTCCTGACACTGGCAAGCTCTGGTGAGGCCTCTCTTTCTGATCTGAAGATGGCAATCATCTGGCTGTGACCTCTTGAGCTGGGAAATGGTCAAAAATGAGGGGAGCAGGGAAAAGGGAAACTTCCTCTTTGTAAGCAAAGCCATTCTGTTGCAGCAGGACTTCACCTGTGATCCTTTTTAACCTTGATTACCTCACTGGCATCCTCTCTCTGAATGCACAATGAAAATTAGTGTGCCAACAAAATGGAAGTGGGAAGGCCAGAGTGCATTGCAGCGTGCTCTCTTTGTTTTCTGTTTCCCTTCTGTTTGCTCTGTTCTTCTTCTTCAGTGTTTGCTGCTTGTACTTATGAGGGATGAAAGGAAGTTTATTTCGGTTTCTTTGCTGTTGCTTCCCTTGAGTGACTATGCTGAGCACATGTGTGAAAGGAAATGCAGATGGGTGGCCAGGATTGCCCGTTGCCCTTCCTATTCCCAGGTGTGGATGAATAGGAGAAAAGAGATTTTTTTTTTTTCTGAAGAGAAAATAACATCTATTTAGAGTAAGCTTTTTTGTCCTAAACTGCTTCTGGCTCTCTCTGCTTGGGATAATCCACCTTTCCATTTCAAAGTTACCTTCTGTATTCTCACATAAGTGGGCATTTTTCTCTCTTGTTGGTATTTCAGTGGCTGACTCAAAGACAGGAGGAGGGAGAGTATATCTGTGACTAGTTGAGCATCCTGAAACATTTGAAAAATTCCTTGAGACTTTTATTAAATGTTCCAGTTACACAAGCCTGAAACAAACGACTATATAGGTGGGGCATTTTCAATGGGGCTGCGGGTAAATCACTGTGGTCACGTGTCGTGGTACATGCCTTGCAGCAGATGAACATTTGAGCAGTTATTGATGGAAACAGCAAACAAGGATCCCTGACATTCACTGAGCACATCTTGTGTGTCAGGAAGTGTTCCTGGTACTTAGCACTTCAGAGTCTTGTGGTTTTTATTTAACATGTTTTACTCTATTAACTTACATTAGAGAACTGAACCTATGACTTATTTCAGGTGAAACAGCTACCAAACCAAGACATAGTCTGTATCTATCCCTTGAGACCACAACTTACTCACATCATTGCTGTGGGGAAATACAGTCACAAAATATATTTGAAAAGTTAAAAATTCTGTTGCTTAATGGCCACTAATACCCAATTATTATTCATAGAAAATTTATTAATATGCTGGAAGAGTGACTTAAATGGCATGAGTCAGTGTTATTTTCAGTGGCCAGGTGCCCCAGTCTAGATTTATTTAAATTGTGATGACAAAGTGCTCATGGATTCTTTACTTACTTTTCTGCTCTTCAGTGTTATTTTTACATGCTCTCCTCCATCCTGAGAATATGTTATCTATGTTAAATGCTACATCCTGAGCTTTTTTGTTTGTTTGTTTGTTTTTTCGAGACAGGGTTTCTCTGTAACTTTGGAGCCTGTCCTGGATCTAGCTCTTGTAGACCAGGCTGACCTCGAACTCACAGAGATCCGCCTGCTTATGCCTCCTGGAGTGCGGGGATTAAAGACAGGAACCACTGCTGCCCAGCTTTGGTTTTTCTGTTTGTTTGTATATGGTTTTTCGAGACAACAGTTTCTCTGGGTGTCCTGGAACTCGTGCTGTAGACCAGGCTGGCCTCTCCCAGTACTGGGATTAAAGGTGACTGCTCCACTGCCTGTCCTCTGGGCTTTTTAACAAGAGTGTGAGAGCAAGTGGCAGCCTAATGAAAAGCTACTTTCTTAAGTGACCTTACATTGTTGGGACACATAAGTCAGTGAGTGAATTCGACACACTACAGATTCCAACAAAGGAATTACTTTATTTTTGAAGCACCTTTTCCATTGAGAACTAAACACTTGAGAAAAGTAGAACATACCTCTTAGGAATCTTTGGAAAGCCAGTCCAGATATGAATTTGTGAGAGCAAAAGCGTGGAGAAAAGGGTAAGCACGAAGGATGGCCCAGCAGCTGAGAGACTGCTCCTCTCCTACATGAAAGCTAAACTGTTGTGGAAATGGAGGGAGGAGGCCATTCTAGTGATTTCAGAAATTAAAAAAAGGAAAGAAAATCAGCAAGAAAGGCAGAGAGAGAAAGAGAACCCCCCACTCTTGACCAAGATGGCAAGAGAATAGAATGGAGATGCAACAACCAGAGATTTCTAGTTCATACTTCAGAATGGCAGACAGTCCTTTAATTAGGCAGAACTCTCCATGGTGACTGTCCTTTCCCGGTAAAAACTAGATTCAGAAGAAAGCTTTTTGATGGTTTGAAGTAAATAAAGGGATTGTTGGAACTTTGGAACTGTTTTTGGCAAAAATAGTAACCAGGGAAATGCAGATCATGCTGAGACCACATGAATTGCAAGACCCACATTACCTAGGAAGCATGCAAGCTTATGCAATGGGGATGTCTTTAAATTAGAGATCCTGGTGATGGACTGCACTTAGGTAGTTATAAGTCGGGTAAGGAAGAATTCCAGACTGTGTTACTGTGGGTGGCTGAAGAAAAGGTCGTTAAGTGTGAAGTGATGATATTGCTAGGAAACTGAAGGAATTGTACACATTTGATGGTGAAATTGTAAAGAATCTTGGTAGATTTAAAATTGAGAAGCAAAGTGTCTAAGCATTAGGAAATGTATTTAGTTAGTTTATTTTGAAACAGTTTTAAGAGAGAGTCATTCATAAAGAAAATAATTATTTTTCTTCTCCCACTCCAGTTATTTTATTTTTAATTCTTTAACTTTACATAATATAATCCAAGGATAAGGGACTTTTTTGATACTTCAATATTTCAAGTGCATTGACAGGTAAATCACTTGCCTCATAGCTATTTTACCAAAATTGCAAGTAAGTTAACATTCTTTCCAGAATTTCTTGACAATGGACTAATGGCCCAAGCTCATTGTGCAACATCTGGCATACCCTCTGTCAACTAAAAAATCAATTAGAATTTTTAATTATTTTTGTGCAACATCTGCATAACTGTCTGATGCTAAGCCAAATGAACTGGCTGGCATGATGATGGTGTGGTGCAGAAGGACACAGTGGTAGCAGAAAAGCCACCCTGGTTTGCCGTCCCTGCTTCTATTACTAGACTTGACTTGTAATTAACAGTGCAGACTGCATCTTAATAGATGGTCAGGCCCAATACCAGAATCATCTTAATATTTTCTGAATACTTCTTGTAACACTGACACTGAAGGATTTTTAAATATAAGATGTTTTCTATAGGTAGCAGTTTCAAATAATCCCCAGATAATTAATTGCTGATCATGTGCTTTTCATCCTGGCTTATCCTGTACCAGCACGGGTATTCTTGTATTCATCTGATGGGGAGAGTCAGAAGCAAAAGGAAAAATAATAGCCTGACCAAAACTCTGGGGACAAGGTTGGATTTTCTTTCCTAATCAACATAGATTCTAATCAACTCAGATTTCAGTTTTTAATCCCTGACTAATTATAATTATATATAACAAGCATTTTATTTCTCTGTGCTAAATTTTGAGAACCCTCTATTCTTCAACAGAATGCAATTATTTAAAAAGAAAATAAAACTAAATTTCACCCAAATTAACATCAATCTGTGGGTGGTTGATACTTGCTATTCATTTTCATTGATTGCATCCTAAATCTAATTATATTTTAGTAAACAATAGCCACTTCTCAATGATAAAGGCTCATTCATTAATTTTGTACTTCTGTAAAATTTACCTGAAAAAAATATGTGTATGTACATTGTTTTGCATGCTTTGAAAAATCATTTTGAAGCTGGGTGGTGGTGATGCATGCCTTTAATCCCAGCACTTGGTGTAATGGTAAAAGTAAAACAGTGCTATTCCCCGAGGGGCCCCACAAGGGGCAGCAGATCATGAAGCAGGGAGCAGCACAGTGGGTGAGAGACCTTGGTGGTTGGCTGTGAGAGACAGAGACAAATAGGCATGCCATGCTGAGAGTGGGTATTTATTTAGTGGGTTATGTAAGGGAAAGGGGAGAGGGAGGGAGGAAGAAGGGGGATGAGGAAAGAGAGGCAGAAAGGGAATAGCTCACAGACTGGAAGTGGAAGGAAGATCTGCTTCCTAGATGAACAGGGGTGGGGGAAGGGAGGGGTGGGGTTTGTCTTTTGAAGGGACAGGACAGACCATTTCATGTGGGAGGATAGGCACAACAGGTCAAAGGAATTGGGGCAGCAGATTCTCAAGACTGCTTCCTGATTATTTGTGGGCATTGTCTTGGGGGGAGGAACCTGAGAAAGCTGGGTGCTGGTCACATCCTGGTGTAGCTGGTCTCTTTGTTCCTGTCTGGTGTTTATGGTATGGAAATGTCTGGTGTCTCTTACACCTGTTTAAGGTATTGGCAGAACAGAAGACCAAGTTAAGTTTAGGAAAAAAAAATTTAGGACCAGGGAATTGAGAGGGGTGTATCTGACCTGTTTAAGGTGGGTCCTTCAATTCAGCTCCCTGGAACTCACAAGAGTTCTTTGGGTTTGTGAAAACATAAGTTTTAAACAGGAGCAGAATGACTGTGACAGATATTTTGCATAATGAAAAGTAATCTTTAAGACTATGAAAGGCAGCATGAGAGAGAATTTTGTTAGCTTGTAGCTTATTGAAATTTGTTTGGTAAGGCTGTCCTTTTAAATGACAAAACCTCTCAACTGTCAAACTGTATCAGAGATTATTGAGAAGGATAAAATTTTACTTGAGTTATTGATTAAAAAGCAACAGAGAACTTACTTGTTTGGCACCTAGAGCTATTCCTCAGGCTCCTCCATGTTCGCTGAGGGTCATATTTGCCTTTTGCTGTTTAGCACAGGGCCTTCCAGGCTTCAGAAGATCTTGTGAGCTAATAAATCTATAGGAAGACTATCCTACCTTGACCTGATGGCTAGGCTGTCAATTCTAGCGATTCTGTCCACGTCTGGAGATCTTCAGTTTAGATTTAAGGCAGTTTTGCCCAGTAGTCAGTGCTTGGCAGTTGAAGCAAATTGTGGATGGATATTATATTGTGCCCATTTGTCTTCTGTCTTCTTTGGGGGAAGTAGAGTGCTGCTGCTAGGAGCCAACCTGTCTCTTTTTGTTATGAAATTCTTTTAATAATAAAGCATTTAAATGCCATATTCCCCAGATATCTGAGTAGTTGAGAGCTGTTTACTGGTACAGATGAGCTATAAACATGAGACTTATTGCTTTGTAGTCTGGAATAAGATGCTATGAACAGAAAATTATAACATTTAACAATAAACACAGGTGCATTTAAGTTACATGTATGAACACACACATAGTAAGCAGGAATTTGGGCCCTACCAAAGGCATGCCACTGCACAAAACACACATGCAACAGAGTCAGCCATGGGGTACCAAATAGTGAATACCTCAGTAAACATGGCAGGACATGATTATCTGACCTGGCTCTCAGCTAAGATGGTAGTGAAGTCATCCAACCTCAGTTAAGTTGGTGGTAAATTTACCTGACCTCAGTCAAAATGTTGTATGGCGACAGTCACATGTTGTATGGAGAAGCCACATTTTTTGAGCCATAGGAATTTTAAATATAATAACAAGAGAGACTTAGAGGCGTGATTCACCCTGTTGCTGAGTCACTGCACCACAAGCTGCAGTGGGGAGCAAAGACGGGAATTGGAAACGGCTGCCTTGTGGATTCCACTAATGTTGTCGGTTTCCGCGGGACCAGCAGTAGCAGTAGCAGGGATAGTTTGAGGAAAAGCAGAGCTGTTGGGACACCAGCAGAGCATTTGCAGGCAGGTGGTTGATAGTTTGAGGGTTTATATTCCATACTGAAAACGTGAAAACCCACAAAAACAGTGACACCACAGGGCTTATAAGAGGATGTCTCCTCTCTACAGGCAGGATGTTAAAGTAGCCTGACTGGCTCCAGGTTCAGGTGACTTGGAAGCCAAAGGCTAGAGGCTGCTCTGAG
>PVIU01027589.1:0-20232 GCA_004026605.1 Ondatra zibethicus | reverse complement strand
ACTATGTCAAAGTTAAAGCCTTCTTTTTTGTTTAAACAGAAAAAGGGGAAATGGTGTAGGAGGGTCTTCTATTTGTGTATTGCCCTCATTGGTTAAATAAAGAAAACTGCCTTGGCCTTTTGGTAGGACAGCCCTTAGGTGGGCGGAGTAGATAGAACGGAATGCTGTGAGAGAGAAGGCAGAAGCAGACGCCATGCTTTTCCAGCACAAGATGGACACGGGTTAGACTCATGCCGGTAAGCCACAACTCAAGTGGCGATACACATTAATGGAGATGGGCTAAAATAATATGTGAGAGTTAGCCAATAAGGGGCTGGAGATAATGGGCCAGGCAGTATTTAAATGAATACAGTTTCCGTGTAAGAGTACGCACTGGGAGCCGGGCGGGACAGAACAAGGGGCCCTGTGCTAGCCCCTCATTACTACAGAGCAGCCTGCCTCTTCAGAAGAGCAGCAGGAAAAGAAAGCAGGAATAGGCAGCGCTCATCTCTTAAAGGGACCATTTGCACCTGCATACATGGGTAGTGAGGCAGCAGCCATAGGACTCTGGGTTGGCCAGGGTACTGCCTGGGTGACAGGGGCCAGCATAATCCCTGAATCCTAGCAACTATATTGATATAAATGGGTTAGTTTAAGTTATAAGAGCTAGTGGGACAAGCCTAAGTTTTAAGTCCAGCTTTCATAATAATAAGTCTCCGTGTTGCTTTTTGTGAGTGGGTGGCCCAAAGAAAAATCCGTCTACAGCCTCTAGCAATCCTCCTGCCTCAGCCTCCAGAGTACCTGGGACAATAGCTTGTTATTAATGTTTCTTTTGATGATGTTTTAAGTTCTTTCCTTTTCATTCAGGTGTATCTGAAAAGGCTATGTTTGGGTTGATTTCTCTACATAAATTCAAGGAGTTGTTAACTTTCTATTGTTGTTTTGAGACAGGTTCTATATGTGTAGTCCAGGATAGCATTAAGTTCATGGTCCTTCTGCCTCCACATCCCAAAAGCTGGGATTACAGACATGCGCTACCTTCTGAGCAGGGATTGTCAATTGGTCAAAGTTTCTTTTGCTAATTACCAAAATGGTCTTCAAATCTGATGTGTTCATGTAAATTTTGATTTACCTTTCTGAAACTTCTGTCTAGGTACTGTTGCTTTCCAAGGGTAGAGTACATGTGTAATATGTGGAGATTTTAGACCTCATTTGTATCTTGGTCTTATTTTCCTAATAAAATTGTCAGTGGTTGGAATGTCATGAACATCCTCTACTTGCTGGTTATTCTGTCATTCATGATGGTGGCTGGTTATCAGGCAGTTGGAAAAATAAGGTTTCTTGTAGGCTGAAGTTTCTGTACTGCAAGCCACTCCCAAGTAACCACCCAGAGGTTTAATATTAATTGTAAATGCTCAGCTAATAGCTCAGGCCTATTATTAGCTAACTCTTATATTTTCAATAATCACTACGCCTCTCAATCCCCCTTCTTCTTCCCAGCATTCTCCTAGTCTGGCTCTCCCGCCCAGCTATAGGCCAGTCAGATCTTTATTAGCCAATGAGAGTAGCACATGTTTACAGTGTACAAAGGTTGTTCCACAGAAGTTTCTAGTTGTGTTTAAAACGTTTCTATAGGGACTGGCATGATGGCTCTTCAGTTAGAGCTCTTGCTGTTATTCCAGTGGACCCAGGTTCGATCCGTAGCACCCACACAGCAGCTCACTGTAGTGGGATTTCATTTGTATTTTAATAAATAGAGCTTGCCTGAAGATTAGAAAGGTGAAACAGCCTTACTGGCCAGCCTTACAGACCAGCCACAATAACACACATCTTTAATTACAGCAGCCACACTAGTTGCCATAGAAACCGGGCGATGCTTGTCTTTAACCCCAGTGGTGCACACCTTTAATCCCAGCCCTAGAGAGAATTATAAAACAGGAGGAGACAGCTCTCAGTCTCATTCTGAGATTCCTGGAGGCAGGATCGCCATTTCAGACTGAGGTCGAGGTAAGAGCCAGTGGCTGGCTGCTTTGCTTTGCGAACATTCAGGTTGAACCCCAGTTTCTCTCTCTAAGTTTTCATTAGTCATGCTTCAGCTCACAAATCTCTGCAAGTCCAGTCCCAGCATATTTCACACCCTCTATGGCACCATAGAGGTGTACCAGGTGTACTCTTATGGTACCAGGCACACCCTGGTACACACACATACATGCAGGCAAAACACACACACACGCACACACGCAGACACACACACACAATTTTCAAATGTACTCAATTTGAAACTGTTGGGCTGGAGAGATGGCTTAGTGGTTAAGAGCACTGCCTGCTCTTCCAAAGGTCCTGAGTTCAATTCCCAGCAACAACATGGTGGCTCACAATCGTCAGTAATGAGATCTGATGCCCTCTTCTGACCTGCAAGCATATATGCAGGCAGAACACTGTATACATAAATAAATAAATCTGTAAAAAAAATTGTTGCTCTGACTTACTTTGTCTCAATTTTTCTGTGTGTGTACCTGTGTGAAGTACAAAGGTCAACACCAGGTTTCTCTCTCTCTCTCTCTTTTTGGTTTTTCGAGACAGGGTTTCTCTGTGGCTTTGGAGCCTTGTCCTGGAACTAGCTCTTGTAGACCAGGCTGGTCTCGAACTCACAGAGATCCGCCTGCCTCTGCTTCCTGAGTGCTGGGATTAAAGGCGTGTGCCACCACCTCCCTGCTAGGTTTCTCTCTTAACTGACATCCACCTTTAAATTTTTAATTTAATGTTTTGTTTATTTTTGATTTTTTTTGTTGTTTTTTTGAGACAGGGTTTCTCAGTAGCTATGGAGCCAGTCCTGGAACTCACTCTGTATACCATGTTGGTCTCGAACTCACAGAGATCTGCCTGCCTCTGCCTCCTGAGTGCTGGGATTAAAGGCGTGCACCACCACTACCTGGCTATTTTTGATTTTTCAAGACAGGGTTTTTCTGTGTAGCCCTGGCTGTCCTGAGACTCATTCTGTAGAATCGGCTGGCCTTGAACTCAGAGATTCGCTCTCACTCCTGAGTGCTAGGATTAAAGGCATGTGCCACCAACACCTGGCTTTGTTGTGTTTTGTTTGTTTTGCTTTGTTGTTGTTTTTAAGACACAGTCTCACTCTTAGTTGGCTTGGAACTCACAGAGATGCATCTGCCTCTGCCTCCTGAGATATGTGTCATTATGCCACTGAGTAAAGAATGGGTTAGAGAAGGTGAAGATAACAGAAGAATGTTTTTAAAAATCTAAATGTGAGGCCCAGTGGTGATGGTGCATGTCTTTAATCCCAGTACTCGGAAGGCAGAGGCAAGTGCATCTCTGTGAGTTCCGGGCCAGCCTGATCTACAGAGTAAGTTCCAGGACAGCCAGAGCTACACACAGAGAGAAAAACCCTGTCTCGAAAAACTGACAGAGAAGTAAACAAAAAAACCCTAAATTGGACTGGGGAGTTACTAGTGTGTTTGCTATCATGCAAGAAGCCCTGAGTTAGGTCCCCAGCACTGTATAAATAGGGCATGGGATACTACGTCTGCAGTCCTGGTACATAGAAGGCTGAGACAAGAAGATCAAAAGGTCGAGTCCATCCTCAGCTGCATATTGAGCTCAAGGCAGCCAAGACTACATGAGACCCCCGCCACGCACCCCAAAACCTAACTTAGGATGGTGTTCTAAATCTTCAGTGAAGTTCCTGTTCCTTTTAGGGTAAGAATTCAACTTAGCATCCTGGTCCCCAAATGCTGTCTAACCTTACCTGCTTCTCCAATTTCTCTTCTTGCTCCCATCACTCCAACCACACTGGCCTCCCTCGTTGCAAAGGGACAGGGACTTCAGTCCCTTCCTTCCCATGCACAATGTCGCCACCACTTTCCACCAGTGACTCCTCATCCTGTGGCACTCAGCTGAGTCATCGCTTCCTCGACCAGCCAATCTACACAGCAGCTCCCCCATTCTTCATTATCCTTGTTCCTGGACCATCACCACCAAAGTCTAAACACTAACCCTCATTATTTTGTCTGTTTACAGCCTGTGTCTCTTCACACTGCCATCGTCAGGGTTTTCCAGACCTCCCCTCACCATGCCAATGGAGCACCAAACACCATCTACTGTCAAGGAACTGACTTCATCCAACTGCTTTCAGAATGTGCTACCCTAAGGCGAGGAGGGCAAATTCCTCACAGATCCTATTCTCTTGCTGCCATATACACAGCTCAGGGGCATGTATAGAACCCACTCATGATCAATTCCATCATCCTCTCTCTAAGAACTAATAATGGGTACAAGGTCATTAAAAACTAGTTGAAGTTTTCTTATTCTAGTGATGGAAAAGTTGATCAGCTTAGGTAGATCTGTTAACTGGGGACAGTGTTGTTGCTTACCTGGATGCTGACTTCTCTGAGTCACTCAGTCAACTTTTTTTTTGAGACAAGGTTTTACTGTGTAGTCTTGGCTGTCCTGGAACTCACTCTGTAGACCAGGCAGGGTGGCCTTGAACTCACACAGATCCATCTGCTTCTGCCTCCCAAGGGCTGGGATTAAGGAAGTGTGCCACCACTGCCCAGTGGTGTAAATTTTTCTCATGCAGACAGGAAAGATTACAGATACACAGTAAAGACAGATCCAGAAGAAAAAAAAACCTCTAAATGGATTAAAATGTGTTTAAAAATGTTCATAGGCTTAAAAGAGGAAAGACAAAGGATATATACTTGTAACATGAGGGCTGGCTTGTTGGGGTTTCTGTCCTGCCCAGTTCCACAGCCATTTAGTCCCAGAGAAAAATAACACAGAGAGTCTGCATTAGGTTATAAACTGATTGGCCCATTAGCTCAGGTTTCATATTAGCTCTTATAGCTTATATTAACCCATTATCCTTATCTATATTAGCCACATGGCTCAGTACCTTTCTCAGCGGGGCAGGTCACATCCTGCTTCTTTGGTGGTCCAGGCAGGAATGCCGAGAGAGCTTCCTGCTTCCCAGAATTCTCCTATTCTCCTTGCTCCACCTCTACTTCCTTTCTGGTTGTCCCACCTATACATTCTGGCTAATGGCCAATCAGCATTTATTTCAATCATGATTGACAGAATACACACAATTCTCCAGCATATACTGTCACAGAAAAACAAAAGTTTGAAAATAATAAAGTCAAGTCCTTAAAAAATGAATTAAGGGTCAGGCAGTGGTGGTGCATGCCTTTAATCCCAGCACTCAGGAGGCAGAGGCAGGAGGATCTCTGTGAATTCGAGACCAGCCTGGTCTACAAGAGCTAGTTCCAGTACAGGCTCCAAAGCTACAGAGAAACCCTGTCTCGAAAAAACCAAAAAAACAATGAGTTAAATAGTAGTTAAAGGGTCACATAAAGATGGAAAACACACAGGGAATCTGGATCCTGTATGTTATTGTGTTGTCATTGAACTTTTTAATTACTAATGAACAAATGATAGCTCCTAAGAAACATTGGATTAGGACAACTGTTGGATTAAACCAACCTATATATTTTAAAAGTGTCTTGACTTCAAAATGGAAGTCAAAACATTTATTGTTTTAGGGAAGAGGTTATGCTTTTGTTTCCACAGAAAATGAAAGACTGTAGATTTGTTCAAGGTTGCTGATCAGGTTTGATTGGGGAAGATTCCCCGAAAATCCTGGACATAGAGACATAAATAAATAAACCTAAAAACACCCTAGAAGGCATGTAACATATTTTATCTACTTGAACATAAAACAAAAATATTATCTTTGGTTCACTTGTGTACAACGCACAGTCTATACTTATATTAATGAAGATATGTATGTTACATTTAAAAGTTTATGAGCTAGAAAACATTTTGAGTGAGGTAACCCAGACACAGAAAGACAATTATCACATGTACTCACTCATAGGTGGTTTTTAAACATAAAGCACAGAAAGCCAGCATACAAACCACAATCCCAGAGAACTTAGACAACAATACAGACACTAAGAGAGACATACATAGATCTAATCTACATGGGAAGTAGAAAGTAGAAAAAGACAAGATCTCCTGAGTAAATTGGGAACATGGGGACCTTGGGGGAGGATTGAAGGGGGAGGGAGGAGTCAGGGAGGGCAGAAAAGAAAACTGTAGAGCTCAATAAATATCAGAAAAAATGTATAATTAAGAAATACAGGTCATGTAAGAATGGCCAAGATCAAAAACACTGATGACAGCTTATACTGGAGAGGTTGTGGGGAAAAGGGAACACTTCTGCATTGCTGGTGGGAATGCAAGTTGGTACAACCCCTATGGAGGCAGGGAGGGGAGCAGAGAAAAATGTAGAGCTAAATAAATATCATGGAAAAAATAAAAATAAAAAATAAATTAAAAAAAAGAAAAAACAAAAAAAAGAAATACAGGTCAATAGTCATCTGCAGTAATCAAACTTGTAGTTATATTAGATATGTTTCAAGGTTAATTTACAGAGATCCGCCTGCCTCTGCCTCCCGAGTGCTGGGATTAAAGGCATGCGCCACCACTGCCTGGCTCTCTGGTGCATTTTTGTAATTGAATTTAAGAGTTCTTTGTATACTCTCAGGCCAATGAGATGTCTTAGCAGGTGAAGGCACCTACTGCCATGCAAGAAGGCTCCTGAATTCAGTCCCTGTCATTTACATGGTGGAAGAGAACTGATTCCCACAATTCCTTTGATCCCTGTATAAATGCCGTGGTATAAGACTGAGCCTCCCCTAGATAAGTAAAAATAAATGTAAAAACAAATGAAGGGTTTGGAGAAATGATTCATCAAGTTTACAGCACTTGCTACTCTTCTAAGGACCCAAATTTGGCTCCCAGCACCTATATTGTTCAGCTCACAACTGCCTGTAACTCTATCTCCAGGGGATTCAATGCCATCTTCTTGCTTCTGTGGGTACTGCACTCATTTGTAACTACTTTCTGACAGACACATATACATAAATAGAAAATATAAACAACACAAGTTTCATTTTTACATTTTTGAATAATTGCTGAGACATGATCTGCAGATATTTTCTACTGTAGGCTATCTTTATTTTTTGTTGGTATCTACTGGGGCAGAAAAGTTTTTAGTTTTGATGAGGTCTTTTGTGGAACACTGTCCTCAGGGCATAAAATAGCTATTAATCCAAGCAGCAGTGTTACTCATAGGTGACCCTCAAAATCAGATGTGTGGGCAGTCCCTCACCTGAGGTTCCAGTCACTCTCCCCCACTTTCTCTCACAGCTGCATGTATATTCATTTCAGTAGGTGCTAAGGTATATAGAGGTTAGAAGATTAACCGCAGGGAGGAAGGGGGCACTCTAGCTACGCAGATTTTGGGAGACAGTTAACCATGCTGAGTGGTGCTTAACAGTGATTCAATTGTCTGGGGTCACACATTCACCTCTAACTAAGCCCTATCAATTCATTGGTTCTTCGAGCTGGACCTGGGTGGAACTGTGTCTTTGCTCTGTGCCCTCTCATGGGTAAACGGAGATTTGTTCTCATCTGCCCAGGAAAAGTTAATTTGAGAGTACAAGCTATTTCTTCTTTTGTTGCCCACGTCTTTAGTGTTCTAGTAAAGAATCCAGTGCTTCAGTAGGAGTTGTGAAGATTTGAGTTCTAGTTTTAGTTTTTTCTTCTGAGTTTTAGTTCTTGTAAGGTAACCATGACTCAGAGCTATTGGTTTGGATCTCACTTCTATTCATAAGGTCGTAGTTCATCCCAGAGACAATTCGACTGTAGGAACTTTTAAGTTATCTATTAAAATGATGTAACTAGGAGCCGTAGAGATGGCTCAGCAGTTAAGAGCACTGTCTGCTCTTCCAGAGGACCCAGGTTCAATTCTCAGTACCCACATGGCCACTCATAACCATGAGTAACTCCATTTCCAAGGGACCCAAGACCATGCTCTGACCTCTGCAAGTACTGCATATTCATGACGCACAGACACATTCAGGCAAAACACCCAGGTGTAACTAGCACCACAGCTGTCTGATGTGTGTCTGGCACTGGATATGTGCTGAACATTCTGCTGTCGTCTCTTCAGTCTTTACTATGGAGCTGATGCTTCTCCAGCTTCCACTTTTCATAATGTAACATGCATATACCCACATCTGTATTGTTTAGGAAGAAACTGTACAGACTAAATAAGCTCATGGACAGAGTATGTCACAGTGCTTGGATCCAAAGATGAATGCCCTTCTCTATTCCTTTGTGACCTCATATGCACTTCTTAGACATGAACCCTGGAGCTGATGTTTACATTCTCCTAACCTGCTGATCCCCCTCCAACCATTCTTTATGACTTAATGTTAGTTTTTTTTTTTTGAAAGATTTGTTTTGCCAGATCTGGTAGAGCACACCTTTAATTCCAGCACTCGGGAGGCAGGGAGATCTGAGTTTGAGGCCAGCCTGGTCTACAGAGCTAATTCCAGGACATCCAGAGCTACACAGAGAAAAACCTGCCTTGAAAAACAAAACAAAACAAAACAGCATTTGTTTTGTTTTTAATGATGGGTCTGGGTTAATAATCTCTGCGTGGGTATGCACACAAGAGACATCAGATCCTCTGGAACTGGAGTTACAGGCAGTTGTGAGTCACATGGTGCTGAGAGTTAAACTCAGATCTTCTGGAAGAACAGTATGTGCTCTTAACCACTGAGCCATCTCTCCAGCCTGACTTACATCATTCTTAAAATTTATACTTCTTCAACCAACTCTTCCAGTCCCACAAAGGTAGAGGGTATAATTTTGTCATCACATTAGATTCTATAACACCCACATAGGCTTGGCAGCATAGTGATCTTTTAGAAATGCACACGTGGATAGTGAGTTGTAGTGCAAGTGTTTAGCATGCACCAGGGCCCTGAGTTTCATCCCTGGCATCAAAGGAAGTAGGAAATACTGTCCCCTTATCCCTCAAAAAGTTCACAAATTAAAACACGATATCGCTCTGTTTAAAGTTTCCAATGGAAGCCTCTGGGTGCAGTGGGGGGCATGCTCTTGTTCCAGCACTTGGGAGGCAGAGGTAGATGGCCTCTGACCTCTACATTTACATAATAGCCTCCCTTGTGCTACAAAAATAAAAATCTTTAAAACAAAGATTGCCATGAATTTGAGGCCACTTTAAATCACAGAGATTACTAGGTCAGCCAGGGGTACATGGCAAGACCCCATCTCAAAACACAAAAATACAAACAAAAAAGGCCAGGAATAGGGCATAAGCCTGTAATTTCAGTACTTGGGAGTCAAAGATAGGAGGATCAGATGTTCAAGGACATCTTCAGATGTACACTGAATTCAAGGCCTGCCTGGGCTACATAAGTCCCACTGCCTGAAAACCAAAATAACTGAAAATAAAAATAAAAAACTTTTCAATGGCTATAGTTTGTACTTTGAATAACCCCCAATTTAACTACAGCCTAGAGGCTCCTTCTTGTGTCCTATGTGTCATTTCTCATTTTGCAACAAATGCTGTTCTCTTCCCTTGGACTTGTTTTTTTGTTGCTCCTCTTGTCCAGGTTGTGAGCCTTTAATGGCTGAGCCATCTGTCCAGCCCTCTTTTCTGATCCTTGTGTATATTTGTTGTTTCCTGACTCCCGAGTCCCTTCCCTGTGCTATGATTAGTTTCTCATTGTGTAGGATTCCTCCAAAATGTCAGCTTGTCACGTGCCCACCATCCCTCCATCCATAATTTTTTTAAAAGATTTATTTATTATGTATACAATATTCCTCCTGCATGTAGAAGAGGGCACCAAACCTCATTACAGATGGTTGTGAGCCACCATGTGGTTGCTGGGAACTGAACTCAGGACCTCTGGAAGAACGGCCAGTGTTCTTAACCTCTGAGCCATCTCTCCAGCCCCCATCCATGATTTCTCAATCATGCACTTTTTCTTTTTTAAGAAATGTATTTTTACATCTTTAACTGAAACAGTTTACATATTTATGGAGTAGAGTATGATAACCCAATACATGTATACCATGTGTAGCAAGGTCTTCAGATATTACTTGTGTTAGGAACATTCAAAAGCCTCTACTATCCATTTTGAAATAGTCAATGTAGCATTAATAATAAGAATCCAGAAACAGATATTGGGGTTCAAGTTGAGATCAGAAAAGCAAAGCAACCAACCACTAGAGTTCTTACCTCTACCAAGGCTCAGACAAACAAATGGGTGACCCTGTCCTCAGAGTGACTGTAGACTGCAATGCTCTCCACCAAACTTCAGATTGCAATGAGCTTGTCTTCTCCTGTCTTATATACCTCTCTCTGCCCAGCCATATCACTCCTGTCTCCACCTCCATAGTGCTGGGATTAAAGGCATGTGACTTCCAAGTGCTTGGAGCACCTATGTGTGAGTTCTATTTTTCTTTTTAGACAGATTCAATCTCGAGTAGCCCAGGGTGGCCTTGAGTCCTGGGGTTAAAGGTGTGTGCCACCGCTACCTGGCCTCTAGTGGCTTAGCTCTGCACTTTGATCTTAGTCAAGCTTTATTTATTAAAACACACACACAAAGCCTGGCGGTGGTGGCACACGCCTTTGATCCCAGCACTCGGGAGGCAGAGGCAGGTGGACCTCTGTGAGTTCAAGGCCAGCCTAGTCTACAAGAGCTAGTTCCAGGGCAGGCACCAAAGCTACAGAGAAACCTTGTCTTGAAAAAACCAAAATAAATAAATAAATAAAACACACACACAAAAATCACGATAAGTCAGTAATTTTTATTAACTGTCGTTATACTATTGATGCACTGTTCCGTTTTCTTCATGGTTCCAAAATCTCCTGTATAATTAATTATTATAGCTAATCTTTAAGCCCTTACCTGAGCACTTTTCATATATTAACTAATGAAGAGGTGTGCTGTTAATGCTTATCAATGGGCTCTCCAAACCCCTGGTTTGTTGTGTTTGCTGATTTCTCAGATGTAAACACTCCCACCTGGAGAGATGTCAAGCTACCAACCTAATTGAGAAGAAGCAGAAGTGCGTCATTACACGCTACTTACTATAGTAGTTGTTTTGGTTATTATTGTAGACTTTACACAACCTAGGGTCATCTGGGAAGAGGAAACCTCAGTTGAAGAATTGCCTCCATCAGACGGGTGTGTGAGAAACTGTCTTGATTTTGAAATTGAATAAAGTCGGGGGGGGGGGCATCATCCCTGGGCAGGTGTGCCTGTGTTGTGCAGGAAAGCGGGCTGGGCATGAGCAGAAAAGAAGGTCCGGAAATAGTGTTCTTCCAAGGTTTTAGCTTCAAGATCCTGCCTTGAGTTCCTGCTCTGTCTTCCCTCGGTTAAATAACTTGCTGAAGGTCGCAGAGCGTTCAACCATTCCAAAGTGTTTCTTCAGTACATAATATAGTGCCTGGAGGACGGTTGGCGTACAATTACACACAAGGCACTCTTTAAAAATATAAAGGTAAACCCTGTCTCGAAAAAAAACAAAAAAAATAAGGTAAACATTTTAACAGGAAAAATATGCGCACTAGTGAACTTATTTCTTAAAGATGTGCTCACGATCTCAGTAAAATTTTACAGTATTTTTCCCTTCTGTTGGGTGAGCAGAGGTGCAGTCCAAACCTTTACTACGAGTTTGACACATCTCGCTTTCCGTCGTCCCGCCGCAAGCCTTCCTGGGAGTAGTAGTCTTCAGGTCCGCGGGCTCCAGCAGCAGCAGCGGCGCTCGCCCGGCCGAGGTACTACAGGGTGGCGCGCAGGGCTTGAGGCTCTTCCGCATTGCCTTTTGCCCTCCCCGCCTGCGCGCCCGCCTCAGTTATCATGGCGGCTCCCTTGGTCCTGCTGCTTGTGGTGGCCGTGACCGTGAGGGCGGCCTTGTTTCGCTCCAGCTTGGCCGAGTTCATTTCCGAGAGGGTTGAGGTGGTGTCCCCACTGAGCTCTTGGAAGAGAGGTGAGGCCACCGGCTGGAGCAGGCCGGTCTACACTGTCCCAGCCTCGGTGGATTGAATCGGAGGTGGAGGCACTGGGCACCAGTGCGCGGTTCTGAGCGGACTGACCCGCGTCTGGGGTCCTTCGCGAGCTGAGGGCGGAGCTCTGGTGCGGAGGATGGGGTGTAGAGGAGGTGTGGAGTGTGAGCCCCACTACCCGAGGGGTGGGTCTCCGAGGGGGCGTGGCCCACTCTCCGGACTCGGGCAGCGGGATCCGCAGGAGGATGGATGGACATGCCCAGGTGCCGCGTGCGTAGGGTTTGTGGGGTGTTAGGGTTTGGCAGCGGTGGTCCACCCAGTAGCAGATGGTGGAGGGGATGAGGGGGGCCGAGGGAACCCGTGCTTTTGCAAGGATGGTATCTGTGTACTGAAGTTACTTCTGCCCAGTCTTGGACTCTCAGTGAAGTTTTTCTTAGTTTGTCTTTTTAATATATGTATGATACGTTTTTCGTCAAACCTTATTGCATGCTATCCCCTCCAACAAGGCACAGAAATTGGGGTGAAGGAGCCACAGGCCAGTAGAGGAGACGAACAAGGGTTTATCAGAGTTGCCTTAGTGTCAGACCCTGATAAACTGTCTTTCATTTTCCAAAATGGACTAACGAAGGACTAGAGTTTGGAAAAGATTAGAAAAAGGGGAGTTCCAAAAGGCAAAAAGGATCAAGAAATACCTGAGGGTTTGAAATATCCAGAATGGAGAAGATCTGTGGGTTAGGTTAGGGCTACAATTTGATTAAATTTTTTTTTTATCATCATTACTTGTGTGTGAAGGGGGGAGGGGTTCTGTGTATGGTATGTGTTCAGAAGCTAAAGGAAGATGTCTGGTGTCCTCCGGTATCACTCTACCCTTTATCCCATGACTATCTGAACTGGAAGCTGTTTCCACTGGGCTGTATGGCCAAGAGCTCCAGGTTGCTGCCTGTTTCCATCCCTACAATGCTGGAGTTACAGGCTTCTGTGGCTATGAGTGTCCTTTTGTTTTTTACAGGGGTGGGGAGATTTGAATTGAGGTCTTCTTGCTTGTACACGGAGTGAGTGCCCTTACGCACTGAACCATCTTTCCAGATCAAGTTTAAGTCTTTGAACAAAACAAAAAAACCTGAAGTACATTATACATATAAAGCACATGTAAGGGGTCTTAGTGAAGTTTTATGAACCATGTATACATGGACAATCAGCATCCAGATAAAAAATATTAACACCCTAGAATTCTCCTTTGTAGCCTTACACTTTGCTTATTATTTGTTTCTGAAATGGGATCTCTCCTTTAGCCCAGACTCAAATTCATGGTGACCAGCCTTCAAGTGCTGGGATTGTAGGTGTGAGCCATCACACCACATCTAACTTTATTCTCAAACTTTAATGCCCGTGTTTTGATATCACCTGCTGTCATGAGCTAACATTTATTCTTCCTCTATACTCTTAGAACCTAATACATGTCTGTTTTTAAGACTATTTCTCTGAGCTGGGCATGGTGGCACAGGTCTGAAATCCCAGCACGGGGCAGGGAGGCTGAGACAGGAACATCTCAAGATTGAAACCAACCTGAGTTCCTTATAGAATTCAAGGCCAGCCCTGCTACGTAGTGAGACTGTGTCTCAAAACCAAACAGTATTTCTCACCTTATATAACAATCATTTGTTGAGATCTGGTCTTCCTGTAGTATTACCAGCTCCTTGAAATACTGTTTTATGCTTAAATTCCTTGGTGCTGGGCATAGAACAGGTGTGTAGTTAGTTCCTTTTGACTAATGTGGAAGGAATGAAAGCATAGGGTCCGTTATTTACAGAGTAGATAGAAGAACTTAAAGATGAGGCAACATTATGTATCATTTCTAGAATCTCTGGAAGGGTTTGATCTTTGCTCTGTCATTTACTTCCTTTGTGACTTCTGTGAAACAGGACACTAAATGAGATAATCCATACTGAAAAGAAGCACAATAAAGCCAAACCTCAGCTCTGAGGTCTTGAGTTTAGGTGCTAGAACAGGGGTCACATTGACTGAGCTATGTAGGTGAGTCAGAAAGGATAGGGCAATCAGCGTGTGGCCTGTGTGTTAATAGTGTGACATTCAGAGGTTTAGATCCCCGTAGCTGAGGGTCAGTATCTAGGCTAGAGACATTTGACACCATGACTATAGCAACTCTTATAAAGGAAAACATTTCCTTGAGATGGCAGCTTACGATATCATAGGATGAGTCCATGGCGGCGTGCAGGCAGATGTTGATGTGCAGTAAGCTGTCCCTGGGAGTGGCTGGAGCAAAGGAGAGACCTCAAAGCCCACCCCCACAGTGACACACTTTCTCCTATAGGGCCACACCTAATAGCGCCACTCCCTTTGGGGCCAGTTTTCTTTCCCAGTGGTCATAAGGCATTTGGAATTTGTTAAGAAATGGTAGTTACTAGCTCATTTTAAAGAGAGGATACAATACCTGTCACTTATATTTATCATTCGTTTAGTAGGGTAGATTTAAAAGCAGGTAATTATGCCAGACATACTGTCTTATAGTTGTAATTCCAGCATTTAAGAGGCTGAGGTAGGGGATTCATTAGGAGTGACAGACCGGAATGGGCTACATAGTGAGTTCCAGACCAGCTTGGGCTACAGAGTAAGATGTCTCAAAACCAAACAAACAAGCAGGTGATTACATTCAACTCTAAGTGCTAGGCATTTAAAGATAGTGAAATAGGGCCAGATGTGGCGGCACACACCTTTAATCCCAGCACTCAGTAAGCAGAGGCAGGCAGATCTCTGTAAATTTGAGGCCAGCCTGGTCAACAGAGTGAGTTCCAGGACAGCCAGGGCTACACAGAGAAACCTAGTCTCAAAAAACAAACAAAATAAAAGTAAAGTAGGGACCATTATGGTTTTACATGACATTTTGAGATTTTTGAGTCACCACCAGCTCTTTGGATAAAGGGCCTAGTATTCTCATCCTCATAGACTGTGGTTGGCTGTAATATGTGCTTATTTATTTAGACATTGTGTGTGTTCATGTGTGTACACAGTGTGTGTGCAGGTGTGTGTGTAGACCAGATTTGATGTTAGGTGTCTTCCTTGATTATGCTGTAATGAAAGGATGTACTGATTTGCTCTCTGTTGGTGTGGTAAAATATTACCAAAACTGACTTGGGAAGGAAAGAGTTTCTTTGGTTTAGGTTACGGTCCATCATCAGGGAAGCTGAGGCAGGAGCCTGAAGCAGAGACCGTAGAGGAAAGCTGCTTACTAGCTTGCTTCCCCTGGCTTGTTCTGCTACCTGTCCCGTATAGCCCGTCAATCCTACATCAGTTAGCAATTAAGAAAATACCTGCCGGGCGGTGGTGGCGCACGCCTTTAATCCCAGCACTCGGGAGGCAGAGGCAGGCAGATCTCTGAGTTCGAGCCCAGCTTGGTCTACAAGAGCTAGTTCCAGGACAGGCTCCAAAGCCACAGAGAAACCCAGTCTCGAAAAACCAAAAAAAAGAAAAAAGAAAAAAAGAAAATAGCTCCCAGACATACCTCTTCCTCGGTATGTCCAGGTGTTTGTCAGGTTGACAAACACCATGACAAAGGGGCTTTCACTGAACATGGGGTTCACCGACTCAGCTAGGCTAATGGTCAGTGAGCCTCAAGATCCTCCTGTCTCTGCCTCTGCAGCGCTAGGATTTTAATATGGGTTCTTTAGTGACTAACCATCTCCACAGTCCCTGTTTTTTTGAGACCAAATCTCATGTATCCCAGGCTAGCCTGGGACTCAGGTAGTTGAGGTTCTGACCTGCTTACCTTCGCCTCGCAGGTGCTGGGATTACAGGTGTGTGCCATTATGTTTGGTTTTATGTGGTGCTTGGCATTGAACCCTGGATTTCTTGCATACTAGGCAAGCACTCTGCCAGTCAAGCTGGGTCTCAGCCTACCTGATGGGTTCTAAGTTAGGGTGTTGTATTTGTTCTTTCGTATGTAGATGATGACGATGCCTCATATCTACAGTCCAACGCCTGAAAGCTTAGGCGAGAGGCGTGCAGCCAGCTGTAGTCCAGCCTGAGCACAGAATGAGACCTGTCTTTAAGAAAACCAAAACCACCACTGCTATCACCACCACCGCCTCCCCCCTCAGAAAAAAACTTAGGGCTAGAGAAATGGCTGAGTGAGTACGAGTACTTGCCATGCAAGCATAAAGACCTGAGCTCAAATCCCATAATCCAGGCAAAAGCTGCATGCCTAGTGTAGTTGGTTGTTTTTGACTCATTGACTCTTTTGGGGGCCCATCACCGAGCTCCCAAACAAATGCACATGGAGACTTATTATTACTTATGAATATCTGGGCTTAGTTTGGCTTGTTTCTTGCCAGCTTTTTTTTTTCCATGATATTTATTGAGCTCTACATTTTTCTCTGCTCCCCTCCTTGCCTCTCCCCTCCCTCCTTTAACCCTCCCCCAAGGTCCCCATGCTCCCAATTTACTCAGGAGATCTTGTCTTTTTCTACTTCCCATGTAGATTAGATCTATGTAAGTCTCTCTTAGTGTCCGTATTGTTGTCTAAGTTCTCTGGGATTGTGGTTTGTAGGCTGGTTTTCTTTGCCTTACGTTTAAAAACCACCTATGAGTGAGTACATGTGATAATTGTCTTTCTGTGTCTGGGTTATCTCACTCAAAATAATGCTTTCTAGTTCCATCCATTTTCCTGCAAAATTCAAGCTGTCGTTATTTTTTTATGCTGTGTAATACTCCATTGTGTAAATGTACCACATTTTTTTAATCCATTCTTCGATCGAGGGGCATTTAGGTTGTTTCCAGTTTCTGGCTATGACAAACAAAGCTGCTATGAACATAGTTGAGCACATGTCCTTGTGGCACGATTGAGCATCCTTTGGATATATACCCAAAAGTGGTATTACTGGGTCTTGAGGAAGGTTGTTTCCTAATTTTCTGAGATATAACCACACTGACATCCAAAGGGGTTGTACCAGCTTGCATTTCCACCATCAATGCAGAAGTGTTCCCTTTTCTCCACAACCTCTCCAGCATAAGTTGTCATCAGTGTTTTTGATATTGGCCATTCTTACAGGTGTAAGCTGGAATCTCAGAGTTGTTTTGATTTGCATTTCTCTGATGACTAAGGATGTTGAACATTTCCCTAAGTGTCTTTCATCCATTTTAGATTCCTCTGTTGAGAGTTCTCTGTTTAGGTCTGTACTCCATTTTTTTAAATTGGATTATGTGTTCTTTTGGTGTCCAATTTCTTAAGTTCTTTGTATATTTTAGAGATCAGACCTCTGTCTGATGTGGGGATAGTGAAGATCTTTTCCCATTCTGTAGGCTGTCGTTTTGTCTTGTTGACTGTGTCCTTTGCTTTACAGAAGCTTTTCAGTTTCAGGAGGTCTCATTTATTAATTGTTTCTCTCAGTGTCTGTGCTGCTGGGGTTTAGGAAGTGGTTCCCTGTGCCAATGTGTTCAAGTGTACTTCCCACTTTCTCTTCTATAAGGTTCAGTGTGGCTTTGCCAGCTTTTCTTAACTTAAATTATCCCATCTATCTTTTGCCTCTGGGCTTTTTCTTTTCTTCTATAATCTTACTTTCACTCTTATCTGTGTCTGACTGTAGTTGGGTAGCTGGCCCCTTCTTTTCTCACTCCTTGCTCTCTCTTGCTTCTCATCCCTCTTTTTCTCCTTCTGTTTATTCTCTCTGCCTGCTAGCCCCGCCTGCCCTTTCTCCTGCCTTGCTATTGGCCATTCAGCTCTTTATAGATCAATCAGGTGTTTTAGAAGGCAAAGAAAGTAACACAACTCACAGAGTTGAATACAACATAAAAGAATGTAACACATCTTTGCATCATTAAACAAATGTTCCACAGCATAAATGAATGTACCATATCTTAAAATAATATTCCATAACATGCCTAGTGTGAGCATCTGTAATTCTGGTAATCTTACTGGGTGATAGGAGGCGGAGACTAGAGAATCTCTGGAATCATGAGGGCCAGCTAGCCTGGCATATGTGTAGCTGGCAACTACACTGGATGTTTGGGATCCCAGTGTAACCCCAAGCCTGTTATACATACATTCACATGATACATAAAAATAAATGGAATAGAAAGAAACAGATGGGCTGACATGATAGCTCAACGGGTGAAGTTGTTTGCTGTCAAGCCTGATGATCTGAGTTTGATCCCCAGAAATCACTTGATAGAAGGAGAATTGACTCCCACAGTTGTTCTCTGACCTCCAAATGTGTACCATCACACACACACGCACATTCACACAGCCAGCGTCTCTCTCTCTCTACACACACACTCTCTCTCTCTCTCTCTAAATGAATGTTAAAAAACAAACTTAACAACGAAGATTTAGAGTTATAGTTCAAAACTATCTCTTTATGTGTAGACTGTGTATGTTATATGGATGGATAGGGGTGTGTGTGCGTGTGCGTGTACTCCCATCTGGAGGCCAGAGGTCGATTCTAGTTATTTTCTATTATCCTCAGTTATCGTCTACCTTATTTATTATTTTAAAATATACCTTCACACCACTTGCATGCATATACATAATTAAAAATACCCCCCTCCCGTTTTGAAAGAGTTGAGCTGGGCTTCGTAGCTCATACCTGTAATCCTAGTACTTAGAAAGCTGAGGCAGGAGAATTGCTGTGAGTTTGAGGTCATCTTCAGATATAAGTTGTGGTTTTATATATTTATAATATAATGACTGTCAAATAGGTGGTTGACAGTGTGAGACACTGTCTCAAAAAACCAAAAAACAAAGCTAAATGAATAAAAATAGGACTCTAGGTCTGGGTGTGTTCTTGAGTGGTAGAGTACTTGTCTGTGATTATGAGGCCCTGAGCTCTATCCCAACCCAGCGGAAAGCCAACCAACCAAACAACAACAAAAATCTACCTTATTACAAAGGATTAATTAGCTAATAATCTCCTAAAGGAAGGTAGAAATATCCCAGCTAGGTGTGGTGTTGCATATCTGTACTCCTCACTTGTGGAGGCCTAGACAGGGATTGCAAGGTTAAGGCTAGCCTGGGCTCTAAACAAGATGCCACCTCACAAAGGACAGGAAAAGAGTATTCGGTGTCCCTCCTCTGGTGTACTTATGAATTTTATGTTAAGTTAAATACTACATGAGAAAGGACAGCTTAAAGCTCATTAGTTCTTTGGGTTTTTACTCAGTTTTGCCTCTTTTTTTTTTTTTTTTCGAGACAGGGTTTCTCTGTAGGTTTGGAGCCTGTCCTGGCTCTTGTAAACCAGGCTGGTCTGGAACTCAAAAAGATCCGCCTGCCTCTGCCTCCCAAATGCTGGGATTAAAGGCGTGCGCCACCACTGCCCGGCCCTTTTTTTTTTTTTTTTTTTTGTAATGTTAGGTGTTAGTCCCAATTTATTTATTTATTTATTTTAAAGATTTATTTATTGTTTATATTCTGCCTGCAAGCATGCCTTCAGGCCAGAAGAGGGCACCAGATCTCATTACAGATGGTCATGAGCCCCCATGTGGTTGCTGGGAATTGAACTCAGGACCTTTAGAAGAGCAGGCAGTGCTCTTAACCTCTGAGCCAACTCTCCAGCCCAGTTTTGCCTCTTAAAATATTTCATTGTTGTTGGTTGAAACAGTCCTCTGAAGCATTTGGCCTTCAGGCTGGCAAACTGCTTAGGGAGCTTCCCTTCTCCAGAACTTTGTAGAGCAGCAGTCATGTGCTGTCAGTGATGGCAGCTCTCGTCTGCTCACTGACCAGTGTCCAGAGTTATTCTGCCACTGGGCAGAAGCTCGGGTTCCTCTGTAAGTGGTAATGCCTCGTACCAATTCTCCCAGGCCATTTGGTTGATCCCAAGTGCTTCCTTACTTTTTTTTTTTTTTTTTGGTTTTTGAGACAGGGTTTCTCTGTGGCTTTGGAGCCTGTCCTGGAACTAGCTCTGTAGACCAGGCTGGTCTCGAACTCACAGAGATCCACCTGCCTCTGCCTCCCGAGTGCTGGGATTAAAGGTGAGCACCACCACCGCCTGGCTTAAAGACCACAGTGCTCATCTATTTTTTTTTTTTTTTTTTTTTGGTGCTTCCTTACTTACAGATGCCATGTGGCTAAATGTGGCCATGGCTGTTGCTCATGTGGCCATGAGTGTCTGGCTTTTCCTCAGCAGGATAGTAGTAGAAATCGAGCAAGAAAACTCTTGAAAGAATAAGTGGGGACTCTCAAGATGTCTCAGTGGCTAAAGTCTGACAGCCTGAGGTTGTTCAAGCTGGAAGGAGAGAACTGACTCCTTCAAACCGTCCTCTGACCTCCACACACACACACACACACACACACACACACACACACACACACACACACACACACACACACACAC
>PVIU01027588.1:0-20206 GCA_004026605.1 Ondatra zibethicus | reverse complement strand
AGGCAACATTTTCCCCCAGGGAAAGAGTTGGCATTGTACATATTCTTTTTGTTTGTATCCCAAGAGTCAAGGTCACTCACAAGGTCACTGCTAGTGGCAGGAGAGGGACATTATAGACATCTAGGGGAGATGGGTCATCAAAAAGATCACTCTTTATCACCAAGTTGCCCTCATTTCAGAGATGCAGGGATGAGTCAACATGAGTAAAACAATAAATGTTATCCAGCACATTGACTCAAAAACAGAAATCACATGATCGTCTCATTAGCTATGAAACAATGTCAGAATTGTTATGATTTGGGGGCCCTATTTCAGATGAACTAAATACACTCTGTATTATGAGACAGTCATGAAGCTGTGGGGATCGTGGGTAGAATTTTATGTTAAAAGAGATGTGTTCATGTGTCAAATTGGCAAGGGGTGGTTGTGTGGTGGCTAATATTTGTCAGGTTGGCTGGATTTTTGAGTCACCTAGTAGACACATTCCTGAGCATGTCTGCTAGGGAGATTTAACTGCGATTGAAAGATCCACCCTGAATGTGGGCCACACCATCTCAGGGACTCCAGACTGGTGTCCAGGCTGAATAAAATGGGAAAAATGAAGAACACAGCTGAGGAACAGTTTTCACCTCTCTCTCCTTTCTGATGACAGATAAAATGTGGCGATGTGCCTCACACTGCCGCCATGCCCTCCCTCCTCACTGCGAGCCAAAGCAAACCCTTCATTAAATTGTCAAACAACAAGAAGTATGATCAATACAATATCCAACACCTTCATGCTAGATTTGTAAAGGACAAAGGATAAAGAAAGATAAGAAAGAGAAGGAGAAAGAGAGAGAAAGACTATCTTCTAAGGGTACCAATTTCATCATGGGACCTTCAGTCCCATGACCTGATCACACTCCAGCAGGTTAGTGTTTCAACATATGAGTTGGGAGAGGAAGGGGATGCAGATACGGGGCTCATAATAATGGGATGGTCAGGTATTGCAAGCTAAATGGCTTTGTGGTTGACCTGATTGGGGTGAAGGATAATGAAGAGATAACTGAAAATTTGGAATTGAGTGGATCTTGTGATCTGATGGACCATGCACCAAAAGGCTGGATCCTCGGTGTGTTTACTATGCACAGATGAACGGGGAGGCAAGCTAGCTAATCAAGGTAGGCAAAGCCCTGCCATTCCCCCTGAGCCCATTGGTGTAGGGCATTGGGGTCCTTGGCATGTGTCTTTGTCACTGTTCTAGTTCTGTGAAGGGATACTGTGCCGTGGGATATTTTGATCTCACTCTGACACTCCTGAGACTGGCAATAAAGTTCACCTTGAATCAGAGGGCAGAACCAGCTGCCTGCTTACCAGAATCAGCCATAGAGGTTTTAGAGAACCCAGGACATAGAGAAACAGAGGAAGTAGTAGGAAGAGGTTAGAAAAATTCATGGGGCTATTGGATCAAGAAAGGAGAGAGAAAGGAGGTCACTGGTTGCTTCTCTGACTTTTCCAATCAATCAGGCGTTTACCCCGATATCTGACTCTTGAGTTTTATAATAAACCAATTATAAACAATATAAGAATCACTTCATCTGGCAAGCAATAAGGGCATTATTAAACCACACCAAGGTGGTGAACCTGCCACCTCTCTACTACCCATTGGCACTCTATGTGAGTCTGGAGTATTCTGTTGCAGTCTTTCTACAGCAGCTTCCAGCTTCTGCTCATCCCTGGCCCCAAACGTCACTGGGGTTAGCAACCCATAGCTGGCCAGATCTGTCATCCAGGCAGCCGCACGCTCTCAATTCTCACAGCACGAACTTTCCGTGGAACCCCTCCAGGGGCTGCCAACCCAGACCAGCTTGGCCCCCTTGACATCTGCTCATACTCACTTGAGATTTTACTGCTGCTGCCATTGTTGCAAGCTTCCGAGGGTCCCAGCCATGCACTGCCTGTGTCCTCTGCCCAGCTGTGCTGAGCAGTGACAGCTAGCCACACCCTCCCCCCAGCTGAGTGCCACAGATGCAGCTGATTATCCTTGCACAGCTCCACCATTGCTGTTGTCGTCAGCAGATGGCGAGACTCTGGGAATTCTTAAAGGGGGAATTAGGTTTTAAAACAAGGGAAAAATCGTTCCCATGTGAAGAATTGGAAACTTCACAATGCAGAGTTAGGACCCTGTTTAATGAATGGCTTAAAAATGGAAAAACAATGAAGGGATAAACCACTTAGCTGGGATTGACACAATACTGATTATAATTACTATCAGTTTGGTAATTCATATTTTATCTTTAAAATGTGTGTTAAGCCGGGCAGTGGTGGCGCATGCCTTTAATCCCAGCACTTGGGAGGCAGAGGCAAGCGGATCTCTGTGAGTTTGAGACAGCCTGGTCTACAGAGCTAGTTCCAGGACAGGTTCCAAAGCCACAGAGAAACCCTGTCTCAAAACAAAACAAAACATAAAAAGAATAAAATGTGTGTTAACTGTGCCAAATATGAAAAGTTGGCTGATAAGATACAAACCTTAGAAAGACTTACTAATGAAAATAAGAAAAGTATTCAGACACAAACAGAAATTTAGAGCAGAACCTACCAACCATTATATTATGAAATTGGAGAGAGGCATTCCAAGGTTATTAGAAAACCAATCTTAGTTTATACAGTTACCATACAAGAATGAGCACCAGGTGATCAGCATCCCCAAGGCTATGCAGAAGTTGACTAGACTCCTGTAGATGTTTTAGATTTGAGGAGATTTAAAGAAGCAGTCATTTCATAAGATATGCATTGACCTTATGTGAAGCACATGCTAAATTCATGGGCAACTTGAAACAGAATTATCACATAAGACTAGAAAATTTAGTAATATTGGAAGCTGATACTCAGTTACAATGGAGAACATGGTGGAAAGAGGAAGCTAGAATCATAAAACAATGAAGTAGGGCTAGAGGTATTGATACCTCCCAAGACCAGCTTCTTGGTAAAGGCCCAGATTTGAAGAGACAATTTGAATGTGATGATCACACTTTGGCCCTATGCTGTACTGCAGCTTTGAATACTTGAGACAGGATTGAAGAATTAGGAAAGGGGACGGAATCATTTACTAGTCAATGAAACAGTATTTTTTGCATATTATAACATAAACCATATTACAGATATACCACACAACCCTACAAGACAAGCAGTTATAGAAAGATCTAATTGCACTTTAAAAAAATATGCTTAATAAATAGAAAGAGATAACAAAGACCCCCAGAGATAAATGACACAGTATTATATTAATTTTGAAATTTTTAAAAATGCTAATAAAAGAAGAGCTATGAAGAGACATTGGATAACAGAAAAAAAAAACCTGTTGAATTAAATTAGCCTAAATATTTTAATGATGTGCTGATCTCAGAATGGAAAACAGGATAAGTTTTACATTGGGGAAGAGGTTTTGCTTTTGTTTCCACAGGAGAAGAAAATCTATGGATAACATCAAAATTGATAAAGATTAGATTTGAACAGGAGAGACTTCTTGATTAGGAGAGTCAAATAGTTCATCAAACAGCTTGCTCTCAATCCAAACTAACTTATAAGACTATCAAATACCTTTCATTTGATCAGGTAGAGAAAATTAATTTTTTATTATTAAAATATAATACTTTTATGTTGCCAAAAACCATTTTATCTTAACAATGATATGACCTGCCAAAAAAAGAGTTCCCCAAAGTTAGAGTTGGAGCAGGGTTTTGTTTTTGTCTTTCTAGGAGAATAAAAGCATCCAACTAAGGAGACTGGAGACCATTGGACAAATGAGACATCCAAAGAAGAAGAAGGAAAAATCATCAAGAGAAAATGTCACAAGAGAAATAGTAAATTGGCCTAATGGCATAGCACAACTCCAACAAGTAGAATTTCATAAATCTTCCCAAATATTTGTTTCTGCTGCTCTCTATGAACATAAAAGGCAAATGGTCTTTTTGTAGTCCTAATTCAATTAAAAATCAAAGCTGGCTTTGTAGTTGGAGTATGTTTCTCTCCATCTCTAAACCAAGCATGCTTGTTAAAGGAAAATCCAAAATCTCTGTCTCATGTCAGAAGAACTACCTGGTATGGGACAGAATAAAACCAGCACTGAGGGACTATTTTATTGTCACTAATCTCATAATTCTTTGGTTTTATTTTGATTCTTTAAAACTTTTCTTAAGGCATACATATTATCTCAAAATCTATAAAATTATTATATATGTATATACAAATAATTTTTGTCATGGTAGTAATGTTCATATTGAGTACTACCTAACTCTAAATATGAGTTTCATCCAGCTTCCTATATGTGATTTTGGTATGAAGCAGGTAACTAGGAATTGTTTATGTACCCTGGATGTATTTAACAGATTGTGGTTCTTTAACATCTCTGAAATCTGCTGCATATGACATTTAAAATGTTTAAATTTTCTGCAATGAACCAGGACCCTTCCTAACACAGACCTTTGAAATCTCCCCAAAGATGATGGGGCTCCACAAGGACAAATCCACCTGGATTGTGATAAGGCCATTAAGCTGATAAACACTACCAAAGATCAGTTTGGGACTACAAACTGCTCAGGACAACTTCACAGCAGTCAGCTAAGAAGATTGTCAAGCCTTGTAGACTAATATAGTTAGGACTTCTGATAACCTTGTGCTTTTCCATCACGCTGAGACTGGATAATAGCTAGCTCTCCCAACACTTGATTATTATCTAAAGTTTTGCAGGGTCCCCTAAAGATACCATTTCCCCAGACAGAAAGAAGTAATTTTAAGAACACAATGCTGGTGGGTGTTTTTTTTTGGTCACTCAGTGGATGTTTGTTATCATCTGGGGAGGTTAGTTGCAAATAGTTATTTGTCATAGTCAGGGAGGAAACTAAACAAAGGAGATTAGATTCAGGGATCTCATTCTGAAAAGAAAAAGAGAGATATAGGAATGATAGGATAAAAGTATATATTATTGAGTCTACTTTTAAACTAAAAAAGTAACTGCTAGTTTCAAGTATTTCACATCGGTGTAGAGATTTTTAACATAGATATAAACTTGAAGTTATATTTGTTATATTGTATATATGTTTCTATTCTTGTTTAAGATATTATACCTATGCAGCTCATTTAAAAGTGTAATATAAAGTTTTAGTTCTTGAAATCTATTTAGGATAATAAAGAAATACAGGTTACTAGTTAGTCATTTATAACCATCAAACTTACAGTCATGTTAAATCCTTCTCAGATCTCAGTGTTGAAAACTAGAAAGTTATAGTTACAGTTTTCTTTGTTACCAAATTCAAGAAAGAAATTCACAAAGTAGGTATGAAGTGTATAAGACTGAAAGATATAAGTGCTTTAATTATTTATCTCTGAAAATGTTTTGAGGTTTAAAAAGATAGTTTTGGGTTGGTAATACAAGTTAGGATAGAAATTGATTTAGGTACAAAACTTGTGACTCACCAAGATAGAATAGATAATAGAGTATTTTCTCTGAAATTTCCAAATACAAATGGACTGGACATCATGAATATATTTCTTACCTGATAATTGTTCTTATTGTATATAGTTTTACTGTGTTAGAGTTAAAACCTTCCCTCTTTATTTACACAAAAAGGGGGAATGTTATGGGATACTTTAATCTCACTCAGACACTCTCAAGACTGATAATGAAATTTACCTTGAATCAGAGGGTAGAGCTAGCTACTAGCTGATCAGAACCATCCATTAAGGTTTTGAGGGACCCAGAACCTATAGAAAGACACAAGAAGTAGTAGGGAGGGGTTAGAAAGATTTACAGGCCTTTTGGCCTTTCCTTCAAGGAAAGAGAGAGGGAGAGGGAGGGAGAGAGCCAGAGAGAGGGAGAGAGAGAGAGAGATGCTGTGGGAATTCCTTCAGTCAATAGCCTTTACAATACCAGCCCACTTGGGTGTGGTCTCTTATACTATAAATGCAGCCATAAAGCTTACATACTCTCTCTCCGCTGCTGGATTCGGTTTCTGTTCCCCGTTTGTGCAGAGGACTGTGATCTGTGAGTCTGTCCCTGAATAAGGAACCCTTTATTATAATCAGTTCTGAGATAGTATGGGATTACTTTATAACATCCATCTTCAGAGAGAGAGAGAGAGAGAGAGGTCACTGGTCACTTCTCTGTGCCTCCTTGATCAATCGGGATTTTACCCTGATATCTGACTCTTGAGCTTTATTTATGATAGAACAATATAAGTAATTACTTCAACATCATGACCAAGACAACTTATAAGAGAAAACACTTAATTGGGGGTTTACTTATATTTTCCGAGACTCAATCTATTATCATCATGGCAGAGAGTATGGTAGCAAGCAGGTATAGTTCTGGAGGAGTAGTTGAGAGCTACATCCTGATCTACAATCAGGGAAAGACAGAGACACTGGGTCTGGCATGGGCTTTTGAAACCAGAAATCCCACCCCCAGTGATACACTTCCTCCAACAAAGCCACACCTCTTAATCTTTCTAATCATTTCAAAGGATTCTATTCTCTGGTGACTAGGCATTCAAATACACGAGCATATGCTATTCTTATTCAAACCACCAGAACCCAGGTGTGTTCATGGCAACAATACACATCCACTCAAGGCATCATCTGCTCTGCACAGTCAGGGGAAGCCACCTCTATGGAAATGCCGCTTGAGTTGAAACCTGAAGGCTGAAGCTTCCAGTTAAAGAGTGAGAGTAGCTCAGAGAAGATGGAAGCAGTGCTCCTGGCAATTGTTATGTCAGGCTCAGATAGTAGAGCAGGAAGAAAGGCCATCTCCTCAAGGAGGGTGGTAAGATAGAGGCCTGGAGTATGGGAATGGCTGCCAGCATATAAGGCTGGGCAGCGGAGTTTGGCTAGGGGCAAGTGATGGTGTTTGAACAGAGAGTCATGTGGAAGGCTCAAAGCTGAGGGGAGGACTCAGTACGTGCTCAGCTGGTTTTCTAAGAGCTGAGCTAGGCTTCTCTTGTCCTGAGACTGCACAGGACAGTTGCTGGTGATTTTAATGGAAATAGACATAAATTATTCACAAGTTAAGCTCACACTGTTCCAAGCTACATGAGGACTGAAGAAAAATCCTGTTTCCTGAGTACTGACCAAAGCCTCAGAAGGGGAACAGAGCTCCACAGCTGTGCAGCTGTCTCTTGGGTTCAGGAATGTCCGGCGCCTTCTGTCACACAGTCTAGGCACATGCCATCCCCTTATCCAGGAACCTTGTTGATGGCAATTCCTTAGTTTTTGCTAACTCTACAGGCCTGGCCTGAGCTGCACAGTGAGGCTCCCCTGAGTTCTCATGGTATTCTATGCTTTTTCTCTCATGGTGTCCTATGCTGTTGTTTTGATATTTGCTTTGCACAGCTTATAATTAGTCGTGATATTTTCTTTTTTTTTCTATTTTTTTTAGTTTTTTGAGACAGGGTTTCCGTGTGTAGCTCTGGCTGTCCTGGAACTCACTCTGTAGACCAGGCTGGCCTTGAACTCACAGAGATCCACCTGCCTCTGTCTCTCTGAGTGCTAGGATTAAAGGTGTGCGCCACCACCGCCGGGCCAGCTGGTGGTGATATTTTCATTTGTGTGTTTTGTGTCCCTTACTTCAATGTACTGCAAGCCTCATAAAGTCAAGGGCGCATTTGATTCCCTTTTGTCTTGGAATCCTTATGCATGGCTGAGCATCTGATACATTGTGTGCATTGACTAGATATTTGTTGAAATGAGATTAAACAAAAGGAGCTAGGGACTTGTGCTGAGAACTGGCCTTTTATCCCCCCACCTCTTTTTTTGAGATAGGATCTTCTTGTGTAGGCCTGGTTCTCTTGGAACTTATTGTGTAGCCCAGGCTGGCCTCATCCTCATAGACAGCCACCTGCCTCTGCCTCCTGAGTGCTGAGATCGAAGCTGTGTGCCTCAGTGCTGGGCCTATAACTGGTTTTTAAAACCTCTCAGGAAGATAATGTGTTTTCCTTTTGTGAGTGTAAGCCTAGCCTTTAATGGCTGAGCTATTTCTCCAGTCCAGTATTTTCCCATTGTATAATTTTGGATTCTGAGACTTAAGATTAAAGTGTCTACAGACAGAGCTGAGTTCATGCTTATCTAAACCTCTGACTCCAACAGGACTTTCCCTTTGATTGGCAGGCTCTGCAGGTAACACCATGCACTCTTCACAGGCAAAGCATGTGTCCCAAAGGGTGTGAATAATCTCTTTTTTGTTGTTTTGTTTTAGGAAACAAAGTTTCTCTGTAACTTTGGAGCCTGCCCTGGAACTCTCTCTGTAGACCAGGCTGGCCTCGAACTCACAGAGATCCACTTGCCTCTGCCTCCTGAGTGCTGGGATTAAAGGTGTGTGCCACCACCACCTTGCTTAATCCATAGGTGTGCATAATCCATCTTTACTTGTTTCTTTTTATTTTAAAAATTAGCTTTTTTGTTTCCATGGCTGGATCTAGCCTTGACCCTCTGGTCCCTTTGAAGATACTGGTGTCCTAATGGAAGTCCTGTTCACCCTCAGTGAATCTCAGATATTGTTAACCCTTTGTTTCTGTTGAAGACGTCCTAATGGAAGTTGTGTTCATCCTCCATGACTCTCATTAGCTTTGTAGGCATCACTTTTCTATTCATCTCTGGCCATAAGACAGAGTTTTGTCAATGGGGAAAGTGTAGATGGAAATTTCTGTCCCACCTGGTCCTGCAGCTGTTCAGTCCCAAATAAATATACAGAGGCTTAAATTAATTATAAACTATTTGGCCTATTGTTTAGACTTATTACTAACTACCTTTTACAATGTAAATTGACCCATAATTCTTATCTGTGTTTAATCACATGGTTTGGTACCTTTTCTCAGTGAGGCATTCTCATCTTGCTTCCTCTGCATCTGGCTGGTGACTGATTCTCTGTCTTTCCTCTTCCCAGAATTCTCCTAGTCTGGTCACCCCATCTATACCTCCTACCTGGCTACTGGTCAATCAGTGTTTCATTAAACCAATACAAGTGACAAATCTTTACAGTGTACAAGAGCATTATCCCACAGCAGGAAAGATGCTGAGAAAATTCAGAGCAATGTGATTGTAAATACCGACAGTTATGCTTTGCACATCTCAGAGTGGATTATAAATGTGCTACAGATAATCTTCTCTTGGGGTGGCAGGACAATGCTGATATGCTGATTAACTTTATGTAAAATGAAAATCACTAGCATGGTGACAGACCCCTGGGATCTTCAGATGCTGTGCGTGCAATCTTAGCTAGTCTCAAGACCTTGAAGACAGGATAGAGATCACATGTTTCCTTGTCAACTTAACTTCCCATGCCGTGTTTAATAAGTCCTTTCTGGATCCTTGTTTTAGAAAAGATTTTGCCTTAAGGATCCAATTGCGAGCAGTGTTACAAAGGCACAATCGTTTCTGGGGTTTCTGAGAATCACACATGTGGAGAATGTCATAGTCTGGTGCCAGCCTGGACCATAAAATATTTTTCCAGACTAGAGGGGTGGCATGGAATTAAAGACACAACTCAGATGGCTTTATCAGGAGGGAGATTCTCAGTGATCCCTCATGAAATCCTGAGTTCACATCCTGAAAATTCCTCCGCATTTATTCTCCAAACAGCCTTATATACCAAAACATAAACTGAGGGGGAAATGGGGAAGGAGCAGAACAACATTAGCATATCCTGACCCTTTGCTCGGGAGGTGACCATTTCCTGTGGGGCAGGTGCAAACTATGGCCTGGAAGTCTGGCCACCATTAAATGTAGAAATATGGACCTACAGGAGAAGAGTGAGCATGAGACTAACCTCCAGCAGACTCTCACACTTACTCATCCTTCACTCTCAATCCATTAAGCAGCTTCTATTGTTATTCCAATTGTATCATTTAGGAACTGGAGAGAAATATCTGAGAAACAGTAAGCGTTGAGGCAGTATAGAAATGGTACTCCTTGTCCCTGACAACCGTGTTCTACTGACTATGAGTCATAAAACTGGGCTGAAGATTTCCTGTCTCTACAATGGGGACTATTGCAGATAGAGTTCTGCAGGAGACAGTTTGTGCAGACAAAGCTATGTGTACAGCAGAGCTGTTAGAGGTGGCAGGGAGACACCACTGCCAGGAGTCCAAGGAAGTCCCTCTATAAGGTCCCTGACTCGGGGAAGGCCAACCCTTTCTTAGGCTGCAAGAATTTCAGCTTACAGTTTTGGACAACCAAGGACAATCAGACCTTAAAGCAGTAGGCAGAAAGAAATAATAAAGAACAGGGCTGAATGAACAAGGACTGAGAAAGCAATACACAGGCCTCATCTACCCGCCCCCTCATACCATCTCCCCACACCAAGGCTCCATCCAGAGACCAGGACCATCTCCCTCCTAAGCCCCCAGTGACTGACATTTGTCTTCAGCACACTGCCCCTCCTCCTGAGGGTCGCAGGAGTAAATGGCGTGTTTAGGTGTACTCCAGAGGAGAGAGAACCTGGGATTGTGAGAAGTCCGAGAGCCCAGACTACTGACAGCAGAGTCAAGACTCAGCCTGGTGTCCAGTGATGCTCAACCCGCCTAAGCAAAGAGATTGTACGAGTCTGACTTTCAAGCTTCATGAATGTGTGTCAGACATTTTCCTTTGAGTTATCCCCTCTGTAGCCGACTAGCGGCACAGATGCAGGGAAACCCAGATGGATGTGAGATCAAGGGTAAGGGGTCATATGAGAGACTCATATCTTTTTTATTTTATTTATTCTTCTCTCATATAAAACATCCCAACCATAGCCTCTCTTTTCTCTCCTCCTCTCGGTCTCCACTCCCACAGATCCACTGCTCCCCCATTTTCCTTCAGAACAGAGCAGGTCTCCCAGGGATTGCAATCACACATGACATAACAAGATGCAATAAGACTAGGCACAAACCCTCATATTAAGGCTGGATGAGGCAACCCAGTAGGAGGAAATAGGTCCCACAAGCATGCCAAAGAGTCAGACACCCTCACTCCCATTGTTAGGAGTTCAACAAAACCCCCAAGCTAAAAACCACAGCATGTATGCCGAGGGCCTCATGCAGCTCCACGCAGGCTCCAGGGTTGCCACTTCAATCTCAGGGAGCCCTTAAATTTTTTTTTTAAAAAAAGAAACAAACAATCTCTACCGAGTGGTAGTGACAGACATGGCACTTTAATTATCTGAGTCGAAGCCTCTGAAAATACTACCAATATGTGCTTAGGACTAAATAAACTACTAAATTAGCTTGACCCACAGATGGTGTGTAAGCAGCCTAATTTTTATTCTTTACGGAAAATGATCATTATCTTATCTGATCTAGCCAACAGTGATAGATATGAAGAACAATGGAGACACAAATCTTGTTGCAGAAATCACAGGAAATGTGTGGAACCAGGAGAATGTTTAAGACAGAAACTAGGTACCAGTGACACAGGCCACTAAGCATGGGCGAAGAATTCATAAAACCCAGCCGAATACAACTGATGGTCAGGGAGACAAGTTTTATTATTAAAATTGACTGAATCCTGGTTACTGGTAATCTCTTTTTTTTTTCTTTTTTTCTGAGACAGGGTTTCCCTGTGTAACAGCCCTGGCTGTTCTGGAACTAGCTAGCTCTTGTAGACAAGGCTGGCCTCAAACTCACAGAGATCTGCTTACCTCTGCCTCCCAAGTACTGGGACTAAAGGTGTGTGCCACCACTGCCCAGCCTGAATTAATCTTTTGAAGGCTTTTGGGGAAAAAGGCAATGAAGTATTGTGACCCAAGAATAAGGAAATAAATTATATGTGGGAAAAATTTCATACCGTAGTCAAATAAATTCAAAGAAAAACAATGAGCACATTAAATTAAGTAAAACGAAAAAAATGTAAACTCCCATTACTGATCAAGTTTTGATAAAAATTGGTACACCGATGTTCTGAGGCTAATGGTGAATGGACACAGCATGTGTTGAAAAGTTGCAGGAAGACATACATGAAAAATATATAAATTAAAATTCCCACTTAAAACATTTTAAAACATGGTCTTGTAAATGTTTATATTTATTCCTGCTAAGTAAGATGCAATTGTTCTAAAGTAATGAGCTGGAATTACAAGCAGGCCTGTCTGTTCAGGAACTACAATCTGATCCACCTTCTGACTTCTGAAAGAGTGAAAAGGGTGTGGGTAAAATGGCTCAGTGGGTAAAGGAGCTGACCACCAAGCCTGATGACCTGAGTTCTGTCCCTGGAACCCACAGACCTGCTCTCACAAGATTTCCTCTGACCTGTACACACACATTATGGTGCATGCCTCTTTTCTTACACGCACACACACACAAATAAATAAATGTGAAAGGGGACATTGTAAGTCCAGTCTCAGCAGTAAAGTGACAATAAGATATCACTGTTGGCAAGTCCTTGTGACACTCGCGACAAGCACAGAGGAACCCAGTGCTCTCAAGTCCCGGTGCTTGTGGCTCACGGTGCTCACTGACTGTGCTCAACCAGGACCCCAGGCAGATCAACTGGGCATTCTCTCTTGGCTTCTCTCTTCCAAGGATTTGTGGAGTGGCAGCCATTCATTACAGAAAGGCAATTCTGTCACTTTCAAAATAAAAACAAAGAGCAAAGTGCCTGGGACTGACAGTGCTGGATTCTGAGCAGAGGAAACAGAAGTTTTGGAATCTGTAGCTCGCTTGACAACACCCACACGTCTGGCAGGTTGGAGTCAGTGTGAGTGAAGTAGCTGCAGTGACATTTATGCCTCCAGCAGGCAAGCAGACTGGCTGATGTAGATGCCCAGGAGAGGCAGCCCTGGTTCTGGAGCTGGGCAGCCACTCTAGTACTGACTGCCATCCCTGGCATCACACAGTGTGAGGGTAGGGAAGATGCTGGAGCCAGTATGGAGGTGGGCTTTAATCGTGTTTGATGCAGAGTTGGTCTAGCATGGCTTTCAGAGTACATCAGATCTACATTTGAACTTCATCTGTTCTCCTCTGATGACCTTGGGCAGTCACATCACTGTTCTGAACTTTGACACCCATATCTGCAAGGGGGGAGAATAGTGGTTTCTACCTGGGTTAAATCAGTGCATGTGTAGGGCATGGATCCATACATGACGCTATTTTGCTGTTACAAGTACTGCAATTTAGCTTACCGGGGCCTTCTCAAAGGCTTTTGATGTTTGGTATCTTCAGAAAGGTGAAAAAGAGGCAAATGTTAATTGGAAGCCTCCATCCAGGATTTTGTCTCAGCATTGGGCTGTCCTGGTCATTATTACAGGAATTCAGATTGGGGGCATTGTAGGAAAAGTCACTTCTAATTAGGACAACCTTGGACCCTACAGTGGTTTCCTTGAGTAGTTTCCACAGGATTGAAGCTTCGTCTGCTCAAGAGCTTTCACTGCCTTGGCAGACAGTGGTGAATGGGCCCTTCGTTTGTAGAGGACCAGGCTGGGTTTCTGTACAGCCTCATGGCTCCACTGTCTCACACCATTGTTGGGACAGTATAGTGAGCAGAAGAAGCAGAAAACCCCACCAACAGAGTTCCCTGAAGTGTGGGGCTGAGAGATAGATCTGAAGCTGGTGGCTCCCGGCTGCTCATTACTTTAGTGTTTATTTCCTTTATTTATGACTTCAGAATCTCTGGGAGTCTGTGTAAAGGAACATGCTCATTCCATAAATAAATTCCCGATACTAAAGGAATGACCTGCTTCTGGGCCTCAGTTTCCCCTTTTATAAAGTGAGACAACTGACCTAGATTCAACTCTCAGTTGCTCTCAGCCTCCAGTTTCCTAGAATCTCACAATTCTTTTCTGTTTCCTGATGTGGGATTCCCCTCTGTATGCTGTGAACAACATTGGTGTATAAAGAAACTGTCTTGGGCCTGCGCAGGGAATAGAGGTAGGTGGGGAAAACTAAACTGAATGCTGGAGGAAGAAGGCAGAGTCAGAAAGAAGCCATGGAGCCCTGCTGGAGACAGATGCCAGAACTTTACCCAGTAAGCCACAGCCACATGGCAATACACAGATTAATAGAAATGGGTTAAATTAAGATATAAGAGTTAGCCAATAAGAAGCTAGAGCTAATGGGCCAAGCAGTGATTTAATTAATACAGTTTCTGTGTGATTATTTTGGGGCTAAGCAGCTGAGAACTAACCAGCAGCTTCCTTCGACAGTTTCCTCAGCATGTGACAGCTTCTGAAAACTAAACAGGAAATGGTTTACCCACAGCCACTGGAATTGTGGCCAGAGCTCAGGAATCAGGGTCCTGTTAATGAGGCTTCAAGACATGAATACATACATGTGACCTGTGGAAGAGGTCCTTAGAAGCTTGATTACATGATTTGGTAGTATTTCTGGGCCTGGAGACTGAAGGAAAGAGGAACAGACTTAAAATTTTTGCTAGTTTTTTGTTGCTGTTGATACCAAAAAGAAAACTATACTTAATATATTTAGAAAGTAAATTTCTATACTGAAAACTATGTAATATATGCATATAAAGATGCAGATATTCACATCCTCCCTATACTCACACATCTCCTCTCATACACACATTCTTTCTCCACACTACACTCACACCCACACATGCACGCACGTGCATGCACACACCCACACCCACACCCCCCCCCACACTCTCCCTATATAGTAATTTCATTTACAAGACAAATGACAAACTAAAGTTCAAAGGGGTTAAGTGAGTTGCCCAAGATCACACATTTAGTTCTTGGAGGAAACACTGAGGTCTGCTTTTTGCTGCTCTCAGCATTCCCATCTGTGAAATGTGGACAGTCTAATATCAAGTGTATAGAGATGTAAGATTAAGTGAGCAGACACCATCAGAGCACTATGGGGCATGACTGTCATGTAGGCCGCAGAAGCAGATGTGTGCCTCCTTCATTGCTCCCGGCTGAGAGTGACTTCCTGTCTGTAAAGTTTGCTGCAAGGGAGTTCTGTGTGGTTCAGGTAGATTTGCCTGCAGGGAACTTTGTTGTTGCCTAGGGGACACTCAGTGAGCTGCTGCAATTAAAACCTACTCACGTAAGGATGGAGAGGAAAGTGGCATGACAGTAGAGTGATGCTGTGGGCCCTGGAGGCTTGCAGACTCTCTCCTCTGATGGTGATGGATTCTGGTTATCACGTGACTTCACTTTTGTGACTATAACTGCCCACACAGGGGATGTGTTCATGCACAGAACAGGGTTTTCAAGCTCCCCTCTACAACAGATCTTATGTATGTAGCTATTGGTGTCATCTAAATGTGACTTGCTTTTAAGAATCCTAGGTCCACTCTTCTTGGGTAAAGAAAATTATCTTCCTCTTGTCTATACTAAATCTTTTCTTCTCTCTCTCTGTCTCTCTAACTTTTCTTCAGTAAATTTATATTGTTTAATAAAATTGGGCCAAGTGTAGGGATATACACATCTCTTAGATTTTTTTATTACAGCCATAATGACATCTCCCTGGTCCTTCATCTTTTTTTGTTAAGCATCTCTACAAAGCGCCCCCTGCCTTTCTCTTTTCCCTCACCCTCAATCCCATGAGGAGGCTTCTGCTATTCTTGAGCTTGACTCTAAATGAGCTTGCAGAGCTGGCTGGACAACCTTGACACTTGACTGTAGTTGTCTGAGGGAAAGGAATCTGACCTCAGATCTGTAAGTGCAGATGTCACACTTTCCCAGGTGCTCCTGGAGGTAGGTGAAGGGAAGACCAAGCAGAGATAAGCCACACCTGGCTTTCGACTGACTTTGAGACTCTGCCTCCTCAAACAAAAGTTAGCAAGTGTAAGATCTGTACCTTTGTTTGCTCTGTGGGCTTGTGTAACTGGAGGTTTCTCTTCCACCTGCCATTTCCCAAATAACCATTCTGAGGCTCAATATTAATTACAAACTCTTTGGCCTATTAGCTCAGACTTATTATTAACTAGCTCTTACAACTTAAATTAACCCATCACTATTATTCTGTATTTTACTATGAGACTTGTGTCTTGTTACCTCATATTTTGCTTTCCTGGAGGCTGCTGGCCTCTTTCTTATTCTGTTTTCCCTTTATCTTTTCTTGGATTTCCCACCTGACTCTATTCTACCTGGCTATTGGCCAAATCAGCTTCTTCATTAACCAATGGTAATAAAACACATTCACAGAATACAGAAGGGAATCCCACATCAGGCTTGCTTTTAGGCAGTTTTTAAAAGGCTGTATGAAGTAGCTGTGTGCCTTGACCTGGATCTGGGGAAGGGAAACATTTGAGATTGTTTGGTGCATTGTATAAACCAAGCCTTGCAGACTGCTGTTGTAATGGGGAACACCAGATCACATGACCCTGGGCTCATGTGAAAGTGAATGGGGCCAGTGGGTGTCTGTCAAGGGTGTGGCTTGGTATTTGTGGAATTACAGAGGCTTGCTAATCCTCTGCAGACTCTGCCTTGTGCTTACTGTCTGGCAGAGGTAGATAAGGTCATAAATGTCCAGACACTTCCAGTGTCAAATAAGCCATGAAAAAGGTCTGCAGAGGGCACTGGGGAGCTCAGAAGTAGGAGTCTGGAGACAAAGGATTGGGGGTGGGGCAGGTTGCCCTCAGCACCAGCGATGTATGTAAATAAGCATAGGTTAAAATCATTTTTAAAGCTATTTCTTGCTTCTCACCTTCCTCCAGGAAAACACTGCCTAGTACATTAACTGGTTTTGAGAGTTTAAACAATTGTCGGTTTAATAGAGTTGAAGTTCATGTTTTCTTGTCTTTCTGGTGAGAAACTCTTGACAACTGGCCTCTGGCTACCAGCAGCTTCAGTAAGAAGTCTGCATTACCGAGAGTAGCCAAGAGATTTTTATAGCTTCCTGTGACCTGGCAGAAAAGCTTGGAACTCAGGTTAGGCATGCCTGGGAGCTGTCCTTAGTGCTGAGACAGGCTAGGGAGAACGTGATGGAAGATGATTGGCTAGGATTAGCCTCAGCCCTGCAGATTCCAAAGCAAGGGCTGCCCCCCTGCAGTTCTGAGAAGTTTTGACATTTGGTGAAGGGTAGAGCGGAGGTGACTGGTAGCAAGATTTACCCCAGAGAGGCCTTTCTGTCTGTCTGAAATGCACCCCCAACTCTGGAATCCTCCTGAGGGTCTCATGCTTTATGATCCATGGAAGGGAGATAGCATATTTATTTCAAGGTCTTAACATTTGTTGTGCCTTCATCATTCTATTCTGTTGTGTCTGATTTTTCTCCATCAAGGCAATAAACACACTTGCCTGGGAGCATCTTAAACTCTTATGTGTTTTTAATGTTTATGAATTTGCTCAGCACACATTTCTGAACACTCTACCTGTGTTCAACTCTGCATAACATGCTCCTTTCATGGATACAATTGCTCTGAGATAGGCTGCTGATATTGGGGTTCCCCAGCCCTGATACTTATCTCACAGTCCCATCAGGTTTCTATGCTCCTATTGGATTGGATGTCCTTGAAGGTGGCATCTTGTAGGAAGACCACAGAGGATGTAAATGAACCTGAGCTACTTGGGAGAATTTAAAAGTCCTAACTTTGAGTGAAAAGCCATATTATAAAGGAATATGCACAGAACAGCTAATGATTGTACTAAAGTTTTACATATTCAAGTATATTTCTATACCTTAGGAAAAATCAACATACAGTTTATTATATGGTTTCTAGGGAGATGGAACATACAGTGGGAGATGGTGAAGAAGAGGGAAGCATCTAGATTCAGAAACCTTAGCATGTTTTTTGTTTGCTTGTTTTTTTCAAGACAGGGTTTCTCTGTGTAACCCTGGCTGTCCTGGAACTCTTTCTGTAGACCAAACTGACCTTAAGTTCACAGGGATCTGCCTGCCTTTGCCTCATGAATGCTGGGATTAAAGGCAGGTGATACACTACCCAGCTTATCATGTTGTTTATCTTTCTTTGCTTTTTGCTTTTTAAGTTTTGAGGTCTTGAAATGTATCCCGGGCAAGACTACTGGCGTGTGCTACCACTCCTGGCTATGAAGCCTCCATCTTCATTCGTCACATTCTACTTCATAAAGCCCAATGACAGCTTATTCTGTATGCTTTTAAATACATACTGAACAGTTTAAAGCATAATTTACAAATAAAAAAAGCCAAAGATACTTTGGAAACTGAACACATCTTGTTCTCCTTACTGTCAGTGAGATCCCAGCCAAGTGACCTTTGAGCCTCAGTGTGCACATCCTTAAAATGAGGTCAATTAGTTGTTCTCAATGGAGAGATTGGTGGTTAGGAGCCAAGTTATAACTCATAGGATGTTTAAGTTCTGATGCTGTATTGTCCTGTAGAGACACCAGGCAGCTGGGACTGTGGTGGCATGCATGTCATAGTAGCTAGAAGAGAGAATGTTGAGTGTTTTCATTTGATTTTGTTTTATACCGTCAGTTATAAGTTGCTGGGCCTGTCCCCATCAGTGATCTAACCACAGTGATGTTCCTTTCACAGACTCAGCCCCTTTTACAGCCTACCTGTTTTCAGAGAATATGAATGTAGTCTTTTGTGTTTTCCCCAAACCACAATTTGAGAACACTCTTAGGCATGTCACAGTAACAAACCACCCGAGAAGCAATTGTGTGCCTTATAGCAGAGGTTTGTCACTGTCTGTCCCGAGCCAGACACATCCTCCTCTTCCCTCTTCACCCTGAGATTTGGTCTCTATAAAAAGATCTCATTCTAGAACATGATCAGATGTGTACAGAAAGAAAAGGCAGACAGTGACTCCTGAGCTAGTTCTGGAAGATTCTGCCAGAAATGAATCATTGCTTCCCTCTTGGCGTCACAAGGATGTCACATGGCTCACTCTTACTTCCAGTAGTTCAGGAAAGGAAGGGAGGAGGAAGAGGAAGAGGGAGTTTAATCTTTAGTTACAGGGCATTCAGTTCCTCTTTGCATCAGGCAGAACTGCTCAACTTTTTTCCCAGAGAAAACAGCTCAAGGGCTCTATTTCCCATCTGCCTTAGCGCTTCCCGTACAAAGCCGGGGATCTCGCAGGTCTCTGAACGATCTTCAGAAACATCTAGATCCAGAGAGCAAGAACCATAGTTTCCCTGAGAAGATCATTTGGAAAGTGAAGGAAGCAGCACTTGCGAAGCAGAGCAGGTAAAGGAAAGTCAGGCAGACAACCAGAGGTGTGTGCAGCCCAAGCTGAGCCCCACTGGAGAAGTTATGGCAGTCAGCAAAGACCTGCAGGTCAGGATGTCCGGTGAAGGCACAAAGCATCTTGGTTGACTCTAATCAGCGAAGGACAGACCCTGCTTAGTTTCCTAGCACTTCTGAAAGTCCTCAGGGCAAGACGTTCACAAGCTAAACTGGGAAGTCTTGAGGTGGGTAGGAGGAGTTAGGGCAGGGAGATAGAGATGGAATCCAAATGTCATTATGTCAACAGTGAGCCCCCAGTACAGGTTTTCTGTTGCTTTCAACTTAAAATGCAGTGTGAGAACAAGTGTGGGGTAATGTTCACAAATGTTTCCCTCCAGGAGGGAAGGACATGGGACACACAATGGTCTCTGGCCCATATCACTTCTATAGTCACGTGTGGCAAAGAGTAGGAGATTCCCAGCTGGACCCCTCTCCTTCACCCTTCTTCCCTTTCAGCTATCGTTCTTAGCCTCAACAAAGAGGCCCGGAAAGAACATCCCCCCCCAACTGGGAGCTGTCTGATCAGCTGACTCCCGTTACCTCCTTCCCTGCTGTGTGCTCCCTCCCTTCACGTAGAAGGCTGACCATTTTCCAGGTCTTCAACTGTCGTGGTCTGTTCCTTTTTTAATAGCATAGTATTTCTTCTGGCATGAAATTTTCTCGAAAACCCAGCTGGGGTCTTCCAACCAATTACACATGGCAGTGGCTATGCCCGCAATTCCTTTTGGGATGAGATTTTTCTCTTAGAAGTTGGTTGTGAGTATCTTGAGGGGTTTGGTTTTCTGGGTGAGTTATGTGTTTCCTCTGTGTCCTCTGGACTAACAGAAAAGATTTATTGGAGTCTATCTTGGTTTTCTATCAACTTCAACTTCTTGTAAGTTCTCATGATCTTAACATGCTCAGGACAGTGCACATAATCTCTCCTGCCCTGCCCTGCCCCACCCCTTTGCCCTATGGGTCAGAATTCCATGTATGTGTAGCTGAGTTTTCTGCTTTCTGTATCACAGAGAAATTATGTCAATGGGATTGGGTACACCCTAAAGTTCATAATTCCCTTTAAATGTTACATGGCTCTCAGGAGAATCCATTTC
>PVIU01027587.1:0-20210 GCA_004026605.1 Ondatra zibethicus | reverse complement strand
AGCTCTAAGTTGAAACCTATTTCTCTTCCACGTTGTTTTTGGTCATTGTTTATCATGGCTACAGACAATACAGATGTGCATTCATAAGTAAATATTTTTTGATAAGAAAGTTTGATAGCTAAATACCTAAAATATCCTCATTAAAAATAGTGTTTTCATGACTGATGTCTGGGAGTGTTTGAAAAATCTAAGAGAGGGACTTTTTGGTTTTGTTATATCTGTTTCTACTTATCTTTATTGTTTTTTTTAAAAACAAAAATAACCCATATTTTCTAAAAGTTGACCAAAGTATAAATGAGACAAAATGAATATTAATCTACCTTTCCACATACTAGAAATAACTACTTGGTGTACATCATTTCAGACATTTTCTTTGCACATATTTTATGTTACATTTATAAGGTTTTTAAAAAAAGAATTTATTATTATTACTATTTTGTGTGTATGTGTGTGTGTGTGTGTGTGTGTGTGTGTGTGTGTGTGTGTGTATAGAGATGTGTTTGGGTGCCTGAGGAGGTCAGAAGAGGGCATTGGAACCCCCAGAGCTGGACTTAAAGTTGGTTGTGAGCCATTCAATGTGGGTGCTAGGAATCAAGCTCAGATTCTCTGGAGGAGCAGCAAGCGCTCTTACTCACCACGCTATCTCTCTAACCCTGCATTTATATAATGTTAGGGATATAACATGGTCTTATTAGATTTTTATTCTTGCATTCTGTAAGTTATAATCCCCTGTTCTCTGAACATGCAGTTTGAATGGTTGCTTTCTCTTACAGAACTCACCAGTTCTCTTATTGGTGAAGCGCTCACTTTAGCTTTTTGTAGGGGGTTCTGATCTTAAGGAGCTACGACATTTTATCATATGGTAGGACCCATCGGTTAGAACTGCCATTGTATGTCTCACTGCAACCTTATAAGTAAGTTCTAAAGGTCATGGATGGACAGCACAAATCAATGCCTTTATAAAAACCTTTATTCATTCAACATTTATACAGTGCCAAGTATATCCAGGCATAGTCTATTATTAGTCAAAGTAAACAAGGCAGGTTGTTTATAGCTAATTTAAATGGGCTGTCTGGACAGACTTAAACCCAACCGCACACCTAAATAAACCATCTGTCTGGGTGACCCCGTCTGCTGCTATCCCACTGAATAGCTCAAGACATTTTCTTTCTTTCTTTATTTTTTAAAACAGTCTTTTCTCATTTTACATACCATTCCCAGTTCCCTCTCCCTCCCCTCCTCCCACTCCCCCTACCTTCTACCCACCCCACCCCTTCACTCCTCAGAGAGGATAAAGCTTCCCATGAGGAGTCAACAAAGTCTGTCAGTTTGAGGCAGGGCCAAGGCCCTCACCCCTGTATCTAGATTGAGCAAGGGATCCCTCTAAAGAGAATGTGCTCCAAAAAGCCAGTTCAAGCAGTAGGGATAAATCCTGGTCCCACTGCCAGTGGCCCTACAGACTGCCCCAGTCACACAACTGTCAAGACATTTTCTTAAAGGAAGATTCATTCTATTATTTTTATACCTAGCCCTCCAGGGTTATAATTCTTAACTAAAATAACCCACAAAACTAAAAAAGCTGAGTTATGTTGCCAGCCTGGATACTCCGAACTCCTTGAGAACAGCGTGACAGTTGGTGGCCCTGTGCAGGGCTCTGAGTGCAGTGTGACCAACCCTGGAGTTGCTTGGAACCCAGCAGGGGAAATGATCTTTGTCCCAGAAACCTGTGCTCCCTCCATTGAAGAGACTCACTTCAAGAAACCCTCCCCAGTTCACTGATGAAGAGACCTCAAGAGCCCTGCCCCACCCCCATAGCCCTGCCCTGTCCCCCCCGTTCATATCCCTCTGGGCAGTGCTGTCTGGTAGGCACGTGTGTTAGTTTTCTGTTGCTTTGAGTAAGTACCAGAGAAAATCAACTTAAAAGATAAAAGATCCCTTCTGACTCATGGTTTGAGATGTTTCTGTCTGTGCTCACTTGCCTCTGGCTTCTGGGCCTGTGCATGGTGAGGGGACCATGTGACTCATCTCACGGGTGAGTCAGGGAGAAGAGGAGGCTGTAGGCAAGATGTACTTTCATGGTCACGTCCCTGTGCCCCGCTTCTTCCTCTTAGGCCCCAACTTCAACAGTTTCTACCACCTCCAGATAATCCATTCAATTATGATTTATTGTGTCAAGGGATTAACCCATTGATTAGGTCAGAACCTTGTGATCTAGTCACTTTTCAAAAGCCCCACCTCTAAACACTGTATTGGGGACCCAGCCACAACACATGAGCCTTCAATGGTTCATGTCTGAACTGTCAGAGGTTCCTTTCTTCGGCATTCTGGCTGGGATGCTCAAAAGATCAGCCTGTGCACAGGTCTGGCCAGCAGGGACCATGACTCTCCTCCAGCGCAGATCCACACCGTTGTGGAGTGTGGTGACCCATTCCCTTCTAGAAGTCCTATGGGAGCCCCTCATCTGCTCACTCAGCAACAGCCTAGTGGGCCACAGCTTGGAGAACTGCCCAGAGCCCAAATTCAAGCTGCGTGGTATCAGATTGACTAAGTACAGTAGGTAACAGAATTACAAAGTTAAACCGTTCCTTTAGAAAGTTTGATTTTATTAAGGAACGCAAATGGGAACGTGAAAGAAAGCAATGGGGATTAATGGACCGCAGCCTGGAAGCAATGTGATTTTTGTGCTTTTTGAAAGCACCGGTTACCATTGATCAGGAAGACACCCAACTCAACTCTATCAGTATGAAGAACAAAAATTGACAGGACAGTTAGTTATTTAGGAGGTATTGCTTTGATTATACATTGTTTTAGCCATGATGTTTTATCTAGTAGGCATTTTTGTGTACATAATGTATGTGTGTGAAGTGTGTGTGTGTGTATGGTTGAGCACATGCACGTGGCAGTCAGTTCTTACCATCCACCCTGCTTGAGACTGTCTCTTTGTTGTTGCCCAGGCCAGTGCAGCTGGCCTGCGAGCTCCTGCTCATTGTCCCTCCTTCATAGCCCATCTTGTCAGAGGTACACCAGAGTTACAAGAGCACAGAGTGTGCCCGTCCTCCTGAGGTGTGAAGTAAGGTCCTCACGCTTGTGTGGCGGGCACGCTGCCCACTGAGCATCCCCACAGCCTCTAGTAGGCTGAGGATCACCATTGCAGCAAGCTTTTAGGAAGTACGATTTAGCTAGACAGTGATGGTGTGCCTCTTTAATCCCAGCACTCGGGAGGCAGATGCAGGCGGATCTCTGAGAGTTTGAGGCCAGCCTGGTCTACAGAGTGAGTTCCCAGACTGCCAGGGCTATAGAAAGCCCTGTCTAAAAAAAAGTTATCACTTAATATGAATATTTAGAATCTCCATAGACTGTCTAAGCTCCCATAAGTTTCAAAGACCTTGTTGCTGTTATTCTATTTGAGTGAAAGCCTAGAGTGAATTTTTGACACTTTTTCCCGTGTCATTTCAGTGTGAGATCGAGAAGTGAGATGCACAAGAAAGCTCTGTTTCAAGGGGAAAGCAGAGAATGCCAAGGTCATGTACCGTCCTTTCGAATGAGTATTTCCGTCAGCTGAGGCTAAACACAATTCTCTACTTAGGTCGGTGGCAGTCAATAAATTTGTCAACCTTTACCAAACTTGTTTGCTAATTTTGCAATGCAGTTGTTGGTTATTCAAACATTTCCAAAATGGCCCATTGGATAACTCTAGAGGTGGCGTCGGCCGGGCTGAAGAGAGGAGAAGGCTGTCAAGTTCACAGTCTCCCCAGAAGTCATCAGTTACAGCAGCTCTCTCGGAGCACTGAGGATGGCAAACCAGCCCGCTGCCTCCTGGGGCCTAGACTGAGAAGCCCCTTGGTATTTGGGAGGATCATAATTTGGACTTTTGCAGACTTCATCAAATGAAGCAATTCGTGTAGTAATTTACAACGTGTGTGTGCTAAGACACGAAAAAAGAAAAAAGGATGGAAGGGCCCCAAGTTCTTTACCGTCTTCTACTAGGCATATCTATCAGGAATCTGGAAGAACCAATAGAAGAAATTTAATAAAGCTGTGAAACTTATGGGTGGTTACTTTGGGGGAAAAAGTGTACTGAAATTCTAGATCTTAAAATAGAAGCATCTGCAATGCAACTACAGTTTAGAAATCCTGTTTCAGATTTTGTTAGATTAAGTGCGTTTCCTGCTTCAAAAACAAAAAATTCTAATAGGCCAGCATTCTATGGAGGATTGACCCGGTCTACTGAAGCGGGGCTGGGGATGGAGTGGGAAGGCACTGAGCCCTATGTTTCACCCCCAGCACTGAATAAGCTGGGTATGATGGGTGTTCTTGGAAAGCCAGCATTCAGGAAGTAGATGCAGAAGGGTCAGAGGTTCTAGGTCATCCTCCGCTATATAGCAAGCTGGAAACTAACCTAAGGTACACGAGCCCTCACCCCAAACAGCGAGTAGGAAAAGAATGAAGAGGAAAGTAGGCAAACAGAAATAAACCTTTTTTTTTGTTTATAATTAACACGATGCACATGGCTCTTCACGGTAATATTCAGTTTTGTCTTCTGTTACTTATTTTCTATTACTTAGTTTCTGTTGTTATGCAAGCTGAGGCAGAGAATTTAGAACCACGGGAAGATATCCGCACAGGACACGTGCACCTTCGCTGCCCAGCGAGTGGTGAGGAGAGTGTGGAGCACACGTGGAAATGCCTAGCTCACTCTTGCGATGACATGGACAACATAGGGCTCTGTGATTTGAATTTTGTAGGAACATTTTTGTAGCATTTCTTCATGGATTTTTTTCCCTTTTTGTAAGAGCCAGTATTTTACAAAGGATGACTTTTATCACTTTGGAGTACCAAAGTTGTAGCATCAAAAAAGATCAATATTCTCTTCGGTACGCTGAGTCTGGAAGCCAAAAGGCACAGGGCAGATGCTGGGTTCCGAAAAAGCCTCAGAATGCTGTTTCCTGCTGAATGTTCAGGGCTTCTGTGTGTGTGGCCAGGCTTGGTACACTAGTACATTGGGTAGTCATTTCCCTGCACTTGGACTAAGGCAAACACTGAGAACGTACTGCAAAACTTGGCATCTACTTCATAAGCTTCTGAGTTTATGACCCTAAAGGCTAGCAATGACAAACAGTAACTCTTCTTGAAGGCATGTGCATCATGAATACAGTATGGTATAGAGGAGTTGTGTAAGTCAGGTATGTCAGCACTTAAGAAGTAGGGGCAGGAGGGTCATGAGTTCAAGGTCACCCTAGACAACAAATGGAGACTCTATTTCTATAGACAAACAAATGAGTAAATGTATCACATATAGCATAGAAACATTGAAAAAAAAACACAGAAAGCTCAGATAACATGAAGAGACATTGCGCAAGGAGACCAAGTGTGCACTCAGGAGTAAAAGATTGCAGGTGAATGTTACAAAGTTATTAAAAAATAAACCACTTGGTTTCTTAGTCACCACTAGGGTTGTGTGTCTTCTTCGAATTCGGCTGTCACCAGAACTCATTTCCAAGTATTATTTTGATCCATGACTAAAATTAGAAATTCAGATACAGTCAAGATGAGACCATGGTTATTTTCTGTATTGTTGCAAAATGCCCAGGTGGTCAGGCTAGGGCTGCTCTGGATTGTTTGTTTGTTTGTTGCTGATTGGTTTTCTGAACTCCCTTTGCGGACACTGTTGAAGCTGATGCTTCAGACAGAATACTTTGCTTGTTTTAAATATGGGTAAGGCAAGTTCTGATTCAACACGCTGATGTTTTTTAAGTCTCGTTTGACTCGATAGTTTTGTACTTACAGTTAATGACATGCTCTTGGGATACACACTCTCTGAGGACAACAGACAAAACTGAAGGAAAGCTCTTCGCTCTGTGAGGAAAAGACTGGATTTCAAATTTCTGGTTTCTCCTAATGCAGTTACACAAAATTCATAGCCTGTATTGTGAACTAGGAAAAGCGATTAAAAAAAAAATTAAGAAGAAAAAAAGTCATCCCTATTGACTTCAATTTTAGTCCTATTCATCTTCCTTTCTGTCATCATTCTCCAATAGGCCAATTACACAAATTCCAAACCATCCTGTCAGTCATCCTTGCCCGCACTCGCAGCTTCACCCATTGCCTCTCTGTGAACTACCCTGCCAGCTTCACTGTGTTCTTCGGATGATTGCAAGGTCCCTCATCATAAGCGCCTGTGTGCTCCTACGGGGATCACTTCAGTCCATCCTCCTGTGTGGTCAGAAGGCTCCACTCTGGGCAGAAGGGTTCTCACGTTGTCAGAACCTGTCCCTTTTCACTCAGGATGCCTTTTGCCTTTCTCTCTGCCCACTGGGATCTCAGATGGCCTTTCCTCCCAGCCAGAGGCCCCAAAGCTCCCTGAGAACCTCCTGGATGACCTTATCCCCTAGCACTCTTCCTTTGATGAGTCCCAGAGGACACTGCACAGTTAATCTGCTGTTAACTATGACAGAGCCTGGGAAGCCAAGGATGCCTTCATGCGAATATATGTCCTCAGTCCCAACCCTGTGCCCATGTAGACCAAAGCGTCTGCCCCCATTTGTGGGGTCATTAACTCGTGAGTTCTTTTAAAGGGAATCATAGCCTTTGTCACCTCATGGCAAATTTGCTCCATTAGCAACCCTTATAACCTATATCACTTTTACCTTTTTATTTTTATTTTTGAAGAAAAGGTCTCTCTATGCATCCCTGGCTGTTCTCTAGCCTAGAACTTACTATGTAGACCAGGCTGGTCTCAAACTCAGAAATCCACCTGCCTCTGCCTTTCAAATGCTGGGATTAAAGGTGCGCGCCACCATGCTCACCCATCATTTTCACCTTTAAGAGACCGAGTTTGTGATCCTTTACCTCCCTTTATACTTCAACCATAGTAGAACCTGACTGAACATACTGTATTTGCTATGTTTTAAAAGTCAAAGCAGCATACGTCTACCACCCAATGCGTGTGAAGTTACACTCTGACATGATTATAAGAAATAACCATGACATTAAGTTTTCATATGTAATTCTGTTTTTCTTATAGAAGGGGAGTTTTTCTGCCTTCTGTCAAGGCCAGACCATACCATTTCTTTACTAATTTGGCCATGTTTCGATGTGTAGAAATGGTCTATGGAGAAACAAATGGTCTAACCACAAACCTTGGCCATTCCAGCTAGTTTTCACAGGTGTAGGTTTGATTTTAAGTCAGTGTTAGAAACTTTGTGATTAAAATTTTGCTACGTAGTGTAGGTTGGACTCAAAGAGGCCATGGAAGTCCATTTGCAATCTTAACCTAACACACTAAGTGCTTTACTTGTTATGCTTAAGAGTAAGAACGATGAGGCAGCTGAAGCATAAAATGTTAAGAGAAGTAAAATGTTTGAAGTGTGTATGCATTTACCAGCTTCCAATTTACTGCGAAGACACTGTAAGGCAAAGTTCTCCTCTCTGGAGTACATCTATGCTGGCTCAGTGGGCCAACTGGGAAATGGAATTTTGCTAGAAGTATTTAATTTTCTAACAATTACTGCAAGTCTTTGCTGGTTTATCTCATCTTAATTTGATAATTTTGCAGACAGGATGAAACTCCTAAATTGGAAAGATCACAGACAATGAAAACAGCCATTTGAAAAGGAATTTTTCGGGTTTCTCAGAAATTCACGCATGTATTCTTCTCTCCCTGGATTACAATAGCTCTCTTCCTGGGCAGGAGTGGGGGAGGAGCAAAAACAAAACCAATAGAGACCTCTTGAAGTGAAGGACTCACTGTTCCAGTAGGAATAAAGGCATCATCTTCCAGTTCATAAGCCAAATGAGCAGGCGAGAGAGGAAGAGAGACGTGGGTGGGCCCACGTGCCTCTAATGTTTTGTGTTTTGCCTCCACTTGGGAATTTCCTAACCAGAGGACAATGTTTGGTTTTTATAGGAACAGGAGTTAACAGACTATAGAGACAAATCATTGCTTCTGATTGGGTATGAGGTTTATTTAAGCCGTAAATATTTATAAGGCAAAGAGCCTGGTCTGGATTGGCTTCCATTCTTTCTTATCTCCCTTCCAGAATGTCTAGCTGGTAGATTTTAATTGAAGATAGATTATTTGCCAACACACTTGAACTCCTCCTCCGGTGTGTGGAGAGACAAGTAGGTTTGTTTTCTTTTAAAGAGAAAATATACACATTTAGAAACTCTTCGCAAACATCCCACAGCTGGTTTGCTCAGCACTCTGCCTCTAGTGAGGCAGCAGTGGTTGACGTGGGCTACAAACTCCACCTCCTGGCGCTCGGGACTGATGGAGGTTCTGTCACTCTGTAAAATTTCCTCTGAACAGGTCAACAATGCAAAGGAAAATAGTGCTCCTGTGAAACCAGTATCATCTGTACCTCCTATGACATTCTACAGTGTGACTGTTTAATGTTTATTATGTATGCTTTACATTGTCAGTTCATAATACTTGAAAAATTAATGCCTCTTGATCTATCCGCTGACCACACAACGGAATTTTGAATGCAGTGTGACAGCAAAGTAAAACACCCAATTAGAGTTTCGTTGTATAAAAGCCAAAATTCTAAAAGCAAATAGAAATTGGTGTGCCCAATGTTTAAGCCAAGTGTGCAACAGCAAACCAAGTTAGAGTCCTCTCCCTTTTAAGCTGACGCAAGCTGGCCTGAGGGAGGTGTCGGGGCAAGAACGTGTTGGTGTTGATTGGCTTCTGTTGTTCACTCCCACGGCCTTTAAATCAATGTCTTGCTTTCCAAAAGTTCAGATAAGTCACCTCTGTGACAGGGGTCTGCCATCCCAAACAATTCATGGAAGACTGCACGGGACTGGATAAATTATTAAGGTACAGTTGGTTTTGCATACATGTTCACAGAGTGACAGTAGCCATCTGTTTTCTTCTTTACATTGTGTTGATTGCTTAGTCATTACAAATGAAAATGTTCGGAAAGACTACACGGATGACTTTTAAAAGATCAGGTGGATATATTATCGGACATTGAAACTTATCCAGATCCCATCGCACTTTTCTTTTGCTGCAAGTGGATTTGGGTCTGATGAGAAAACTGGAGAATGGTTAATAGGAAAAGGGAACCCTGCAAAACCAGCAGTCTCACAGCTTGTGGCTTCCGGCAAGTCACTGACTGTAGCAAAAGTTAGGAAGAGGGACATAGTTGTAGAAGTCTGTGTTCAGGTGACACTGTTCAACAAAACTCACAAATTAAATCAAAGAAAGAATGTCTTCTGAGTGAGGGTGGGAGTGATGTCTGCCCTCTCTACTGAAGAAGAGGCTCATTGTCTTCCCTTATTTTTTCAATGTAACCATTTTCCAAATAACATTTTTTTAAAAAAGAGTAAAGTCATAAGAAGAACCTGTGGGATCGAATAAATAAAAATAGAACTTTAGGTTTTGAAGGACTAGAATCAGTGATGTAGAACAGCTGTTCTCAAAATTGCCAGAGGCAGGAGCTTTTCACATCTGTGCATTAAGCATCGATTGAGGAGCTAGTGATGGTTTTCATGAAAAAAAAAAACCTAAAGCAAAACCAGCAATGTTTTATAAGTCAGAGGAAATATTTCAAACTTGAAATATTTCATATTCTTGGACAGTGGTTTACAATGAACCTTCTTGACAAATTAAACCAAATTATCGGTGTTTTCCAGAAAGATTACAATTCTTTTATAACTCAGGAGCCTCCAGTCTAAATTTATAATTTAATTATTTCTAGAAATCTCTTCATAGTACTTAGCCTCCTAAAAAGTACAATGTCAGCATTTAAGGTTGTGATGGTTGAACGTGAAGGGTTTCTTCAACTGTGTTTTGCAATATGTGCCAAGGGTTACTGAGATTCGTTATTCTTAATATATGCATAGTTTTAATGGGAGTGAAAATCATTTATTTGGGGGAGAGAAAAAAGATCTCTCCAGAGGTGGCCTTGAATCTGTTACAGAATGTAGACGTTTGGAAATGTACTGTATTCACAGTTGTGGCAGGGTCTTAGACATCACTAATTTAATCATACGGCATCAAGAGTTTCCTTTGACAAGATCATTTGTGCTATGTGTCCCTGTATGTTCCATAAGATGGCTATGTATGGGAAAATAAGGACTAAAGTGTGGCTATAGGTCTCTGCTTAAGATGAGCACATCTTCACCAGAAAAAAATTTAGAAGGGCGAAAGCATATTCCAGTTCTATGAATGGTCTTCTCTCCCTACTTTTAGCAAGCATATCGTTACTTTTGTTTTACAGCAGGGCTTCATAGCTCACACTGGCCTAGAATGCACTCTGTAGCCTCAGCTGGTCTCACACTCAAAGCAATCCTTCTGTTGGGTTTACAGTCACATGTGTCCCCCCCCCATCACCTGGCTAAGCATGTAATCTTTGTGGACAAAGCCTCAATATAGGGTCTGTTTAATTGGAAATTTTCCAGTTCTTCCTAGATGTTATTTCTAAGCTGTGTCTCAGTATGGGACAGAGAAGGAATACTAAAATACTGAAGTAAATCTGGGAGGGTTCTTTTCCGAGAGCTGCCCAGACTCGTGTGTTTGTGTGTATGTGTATGTGTGTGTGTGTGTGTGTGTGTATGTGTGTTTGCAAGACTGGCTGGCCAGTAAGTCCCAAGAGCCCGCCTGTCTCTGTCTCCATGGTGCTGGATTGCAGACACCCACCACCATGTCTTGCTTTTTCTATTCAGGGATCAAACTCAGGTCGTTCGACTTGTGCAACAACTACTTTATGAACTGGGTCATTTCCCTAGCCCCTCAAAGTGTTTCCGTGAAAGGTAATTTCATGGAGAAACAGTGAGTTAGAGAACCAGTTTGTCTTGCTATCAAAGTGTGAGTAGGATGCACTGGGGAAACTGAGGCACTTTAACATGAAGATAATATTAGATTGGTTTTCATGCACTCTATTCATTTATCTGAGGGACATTTTAGATGTGACTTTAAATGAGTTCCTCAGATAAAATATAATTCAGCTTCAAGTTTCATGGGCAGCTGCAACTCACTTGCCAACCCAGGGGTCACTGCCACGTTGGCTGTCTGCTGCCTGTGCCAGGCTTTTGGAATAGACTCGTCAACATTGAGATGGTCTGAAGGACCAGACCAATGACAGCGGTGGAAAGCCTACCCTGACGTCACTAACTCCCCTTCCACTGCCCCTTATCAGATAGGACAAATGTTTGCAGTCCCCACAGAAGGTCGTCACTCCAGCTTCTGACTCAGGACAATTCTGTTTACCATTTTTGATGTCTTGGTTTGGTGATAAGCCACAACATTTGAGAAATTTCTCGTTTTGAGGATCTTCCACCATGAGCTTCCTAGTAGCAATTCAAAGGAAAAAACCCGAGTTCTGTTGATAACCAGGGTTTGGACGGGAGGAATTTGCTCCCTGAGACGCCGGCTGACAAATGCACGCTAAACTGAAAGTCGGCTAACATGACAGTGTCCCAGTGCCACTTTAAGTTTTGACTTTGCATCGCCATGGATGGAGGATTGGTACCCGAGCTGCTGAGCTCTGTGTTGGATGATCTGCTTCTCTGTGACTTTTTCATGTCACAGAGAGACTGAGCTAGAATGAAAAAGAAGGTTGAAGGGCAGAGAATTCTGTCCAAAATCTGGCTGGTGGAAGTGTTCAGAAGCATTTTAGTGGCGATGAAGCTGTTCTTACTTTTGGTGAACAGATAAACTTGCTGCCTAATTTTGAAATATTAACCATACACACCCCCAAAACTAGCAAGCCTGTGTACCCATGTCTGTAATGAATACAATGTCAAGTTGCTTTGGTGTTCACAGAATATAATAACAGTGGGCACCGTGCCAGATGCTAGGGGTATGTAGTGTGCACACCTGGCACCTGCTCCCTTCCCATGAAGCTTCCTCCCTAGCTAGACAGATGGCTGTTTGTCAGATAACCACACAAGTGCAAATGTAAGCACAGGAGGTGACGAATCCTGCAGGGGAAGAGAGCATGCTTGTGAGAACATGCGAGCGCTCATTCACATGTGTGTCTTGACAAGGCTTTTCAGACACATGCTTTTTAAGTTGCCCTAGTTGAGCCCTGGAGATGCCTCCTTAGGGATACAGGGAAGAGAGCTAACACATGAGGAGGTTCTGAGGTGGCAAAGAAACTGAAAGATGCCCAGAGATTCTATGAATGTCAACTCTGACCGAATCTTAGTACTCTTTAAAGAGTATGGAGTCCAGAAAGGTATGGATCATTGTCACTTCAGGTTAGTGATCTAGCACAACAATGGAGGTGGATGTGTTCTATGTTTAAAGAAGGACTAATAGGACCTGGTTATGGGTTGGCCTGAGTAGGGGGTTAAAGATCAAGGACTGGCCAGTTGAAGAGTGGGAGGAGTGAGAATACGAGCAAAGAGGTCAAGACCATGATGAGGACACCCACTGAAACATCTTACCTGAGCTAATGGGAGCTCACCAACTCCAGTCGGACAGGGAAGGAACCAGCATAGAACCAAACTAGACCCTCTGAATGTGGGTGACAATTGTATTGCTGGGGCAGACTGCAAAGCCACTTGCAGTGGCCCCAAGATTTATCCCTACTGATTGTACTGGCTTTTGGGGGCCCATTCTCTTTGGATGGATACCTTGCTCAGCCTAGATTAGTAGGGAGGGCCTTGGATCTTCCCCAAAGCAATGTGCCTTACCCTCTCTGAGAAGTGGATGGGGTGTGGGGTGGGAGGGAAGGTGGAGGGAATGGGAGGAGGGGAGGAACTGGGAACTGGATTTGGTTGTAAAATGAAAAAAGATAGTTTTCTTTTTTAAAACATAAAATAAAGAACCATCAGAAAAGAAAATAAAAGAAAAAGAAAAGGTGACCACTCAGGTTGACTAGATAGCTTGGAATAGAAGTAGAACTTTTTGTGTGAGTAAAAACCAAAACCAAAAACCTCTTATTTGTGGTCAACGTTGACTAGAATATTTTCAGTCTTGAGTTAAAATAATTTTTTCAGTCTTGAATAAAAAGAATTATCTTTCAAAAGAAAAAAGAGAAAAGAACAGGGCCTGGGTGTGTCAAGGTTGAAGACCAGCTTCATCCAGTGAGCACCCAGTAAATAAAGTTGCCATGTGCTGAGACAGGGAGCAAAATTTAGACCCACAGAAAGGGGCTTTTTCAGCCCTGGTGTTTGCCAGCATTGTTATTTTCTATCTTACTTACGTGCCCCTATTTGCTGATTTATTTCAGTGAATATTTAGTCAGAGAAAAATAGCAAAGATGTTCATGGTGCTATATGTAGAAGCTTGCTGTTGTCATCTCTTTTCTTTAATAGGGTGAGTTCCTTGAGTTCAGACTCTGTCTTAAGTCACCCTCTGTGGCTTTCCAAGTTCCTTGTTTGTATTTCATTCTCAACATTTATGAATGAATGAATGAAGCCACTGTGAAGCATGTTCACACTGAAGTCCGTGTATGTGACTAACATGAATGAATGAATGCAGCCACTGTGAAGCATGTTCACACTGAAGTCCGTGTATGTGACTACCATGAATGAATGAATGAATGAAGCCACTGTGAAGCATGTTCACACTGAAGTCCGTGTATGTGACTAACATGAATGAATGAATGAATGAATGAATGAATGAATGAATGCAGCCACTGTGGAGCACATTCACACTGAAGTCTGTGCATGTGACTGACTTGAGGTTACACTTTGGCGATGATGATGTGACCGAATCCTCCCAGACACGTACTCTGTGCCACAGGCAATCGATTTGGAGTATTTCATGTGTCACAGTGTTCTAACGCTGTTGAAATTGTGCTTAGTCCTTTAAACTAGGTCAGCAATCAGGTATGCAGAGATGAAAATGGGCTACACACTTGTGAATGTTCCTTGGCAATGGCCAAAACCAGGATCAGGGGCTGAGGCCTCAAACTATTGCATGGGTTATATCACTCTCTAAAGAAATTTAGAAGGTGTCTTATAGACAGTAAAAGCACTATAAAAACAAGTTTTTTTTCCCACCTTGCTTACAGGGTTTGCAAGAGTTCTGAGAACATGAGGCCCTCTTTCAGGGTCTAAGGTGAAGTATACATGTCAGTATGTATGTTCAAATGCAGATAAAGACAGTGATGGGAATCTGATTATTTGAAGAAGGGAAGGGATTCGAGTTTATTGAGGACCTCCTACATGCTAGTCTTTGACATACATTAGCATACTTAAACTTCCATGATGCTGGTTTTGATGGTTAATGATATGGCTTCCGTTTTTGTAGAAGCAGGAAATCGTTGGGGAGGTGACTGGGTCAAGATTTATACTTAGTTCTATTTGCCACCAAAGCTGAAGTTCCTGTTCCCTATGCAGGCTTTAGTTCTCTGTGGTAGAAGGAGAAATAGAGGAAAGGCCACTCAACATGTGTGTCCATTCCTCATCTGTATATGCAGATAGAGCAAGATTGGTACCCACCTGAGAGGGCTGCTGTGAGGATCACCTGGGGTGATGTATGCAGAACCTTAAAATAGACCCTGGCCTGCTCTACACACAGAGTAGGTGCCATGTGAGGTTTGGTATCTTCTGGTTTAGATCCCAGGATTAGCATGGTTTTCGGTGAACTATGTAATAAAGGGAAATGAACTTTAGCTGAAATCTTGGACTGTGGACCAAGGTCTTAGCCCTAAGCTTCCACAGAGGATCCTTCCCTGATTCTCAGACTTAGTTGGACCCTGTGCTAGAACTTATAATTCTGTAGATGGGATAGCTGGATAATAGATGGAGTAGAGGGGGAAAAGCCAGCTTGGCCACTGTGATTGGCAGGTGCAGCTGGCCTGAGATAACAGAGAATGCAGTGTATTGCCCGGACTATAGACCAGTGTAGCTATAGTTACTAGGTGAGGAGAGGGTGGAATGAGATAAAACCAGGGACTGGAGAAACAGATTGTATAGACGGTAACACTGTGTTAGGCTTGTGAGAATGGGGATGGCGGTAAAGGGCATTCAGCAGAGGAAGGATATGATGAACTCCAGAAGTGCACTCTGCCTTTGTGTGTGTAGAGAATGGATATGGGGTAGGGCAAGCAAGAGCAGGTTCAAGCTCAATTAGGACATGTCGCCTTGGACAAGTGATGGTGGAAGAGATGGAGCAAGGTAGACCAGTTAGAGAAAAACTTGAGTTGCTTTTAAATTCACCTAGACTTTGTGAAGGACTGGAAGTTGGGGTAAAAGGGGATATTCATGATAGTAGACTCCTGCTTCTGACTCAAATAGCTGCATCCATGTGTCAACATTCTTAGAGTAGCTTGCAGTGGAAGGGGAGGAAGATTTTAGACGTGCGGAATTAAAATGTTGAGATATGCAGGTGTCAGTTGGGCCACTGGTCACAACTTAAGAGGCGAAGCTTGGGCAAAGATGTGGTTTGAAAATCTTCTGTGTGTATGTGTGTTGACGTCAAAGAAACCGGACAGATGGGAGGTGAGCAGGAGGTAATTAATTAGATAATTGATAGATGTGGTTATATTCGATTGTGGGAATTGGCCCCTGTAATAATGAGGACTTAGAGCTCCTACAATCTGTCATCTGTAAATTAAAGAACTAGAAAGCCTGGTTGAATAATTTATTCTGAGGCTGGGGGCCTCAGAACCAGGCAGCTATTTGTATAAGCCCCTGGATGTGAAGACCTGTGACCTAGGAACATGATGGATGTTCCAGGTTAAGGAGGGAAAGTGAATTTGCCCTCTCTCCACCTTATTGTTTTGTTTAGATTCTTGGGACATTGTTTCAGGCTCACAGGCTTCACTGGCAGAATGTCTTCTTTACTGGGCCTATTGATTCAGATACTAATTTTTTTTCCAGAAACGTATTTATGGACTTATCTTTGAAGGACAGTGTCTTCCCAGCTTTCTGGCTATACCCTAGCTCCATTAGTCTCACGGCCTCTAGAGAATCAAGCAGTGAGATTTGAAAACAAAAAAACAAATGCATTGTAAAAAGCAGGCCCGTGGAAAGTAGGACAGGTGGTAGCTAGTGATATCATCAACTCACGGCAACTTTGTCTTCAATGTTGGTCTCAAAGAAACCAGAAAGCAGACAGAATTGGGAAATCTGAGAAAGGGGGCAAGCCTCGGGGCAAATGTGTTCTTTTCTAAAGGGTGCTCTGTTGCAACACCAAGTCATGTCAACATCTTCAAAGAGGAGCACAGGTCACAGGTGACCAGTGACAGTATTCACCAAGGAACCTCGCTTTGGGGCACTGTAGTCTGTTCAGGCTTCCATTTTTCAGAGTATTTCATATACATGTTCTATATTTATGTCATTTCCGCCCCTTCACCTTCCTGCTCTAACTTCTCCTGTGTTCCACCCCTCTCAAGCTTATGACCTCTTCTTCGAGCTGTAACTGGTGCACGTAAATACAGACATCTATTTTTTAAAAAAACCCTATGAGCCTTATATGAACATATTTTTAGGATTGACTACTTGGATTGGATAACCTAGTAGGGAACTTGACCCTGGAGAAGACAGATTCTCCCGCTCTCCGCAGTAGCTCTTCATCTCCGGGTAGGCCTTGTGACCTTTCCCCTATCTGAGATGTCATGTCAGTTGGTGTGGCTATTATGAAGGTCTTGTTTAGGCAACCCTACTGCTGAGGTTTCATGGGTGCACTTTCCCTGGTCTGTCTGGAAGATACAGGAGTCCTGGTTCTCTCGCTCTAACAGTCTTTCCGCCTCTTCTTCGGTGATGTTCCTTGAACCTTAACGTCTAGGGGGTTTTCGCTGTAGATGTACACATTTGGACTGTGTATCCCATGGTCACTTATTCTCTACATTTTGACCAGTTATGGATCTCTGTAGTAGAAAAGAAGCTTGTTCGATGAGGGGTAAGAAGTGTATTTCTCTGTGGGTACAAGTATCTAGAATATAGCTATAAATTATATTGGCTTCGGAAAATGGTGGCCTGCCATTTTCTAACCTTAATTCTGTAATCTAGTCCATAAGGAAGACCTGCAAAGGGCTCTCTGGTGAGTGCTTGGGTCTTGACAACAAAGAAAGGAGTACCAAGTAGGAATGGAAACAAAGAAAGGATGGAAAGGTCATCCAAGGAGCAGGCGGCACTGAAACAAGCCCACAGGACTGATAACCTGGATACCTGCTGCTGTCTAATCAAGTTCTGAAGATACCGATTCAATAGCTTTAGAAAGAGTTTGGAAAATGTTGTGTCCATAAAACCAAACAACAAAAAGAAGACCTGAACAATGAGAACAAGGGGGAGAAAAAAAATTATCAGTGGAAATTAAAAGCATGTCTTGTCAGATCCAAAAGAAACTAGGGACACATGGCTAACTGTGATGCCTGTTAGCCTACCAAAGTGCCCGCTGGCCTCCAGGCTCTTTCAGCATCCTAAGTACCTGTTATAGAGTTCATGCTGCCCTCCTGGATCTTCTCACCCTGCCCGCCCCACTGTGAGGGCTATGAGATTAGTTCCAGCCCTTACAGCCCCATTTAGCTCATGGGCTTCCTTTTCCCAGCTTCTCATTCCTATATAACCCTGCCATTTTGGCCACGGGCTCTCTTAGCCCCTCCCCCTTCCCCGCCTCGCTCTTGGTCCTCTCTTTCTCTTCCTCTTCCTCTCTCCCCTCTCCTCTCATAGTCTTAGTCTACTACTTTATCTCCCTGCTCTAGACTCTTCCAGATGCCCCTGGCTGTACTTCTCTGTATCTACAATAAACCCCACCCCACTTAAACCTCCCTTGTGAGGTCATGTCCTCACTTGACACATCTGTTGCTAAAACTCCCCTCACACCTCAGGTGCAGGGACATCTGGAAGAGTTCAGGGCAGAGAGAGAAAGAACCTGGACACTTCCAAGGAACAGATAGAATTGTCAGCTAGATTGAAAATAAAAGATATACCCAAAAGCATGTTTATGTTTATTGTTTGGGACGTGACATTGAGAACTTATACCCAAATGTGGATCAGTAAGATTCAAAAAAAAAAAAAAAAAAAAAAAAGGAAGACATGGTGGCTACTTGATTGACAATGGAGCGACAGATTGAAGTTGAAAACATCCTTAAGATGAAGATTTGTTTTGTAAATCTCACGTACTTCACTGGTCAGCTTCCTGTCACTGTGACCAAGAGTGTAATAGGTTAAAGCAGAAAGGGAGAGTTTGGACTCAGGTTCAGAGCTTTCATTCCCTCACCCTTCTTATTCTGGACCTGTGGGAGTGTCGCTTACATGGTGGCAGCATGTGGCAGAAGAGACTATTTATCTCATGGTATGCAGAAAGTAAAAAGAAAGGGTGTCCTTCAAAAGCCAGTATCCAGTGACCTGAAGAGTCCCGCACTTCCTCATAGTGCTACAGACTGACAACCAAGCTTTCAACACAGGGGCCTCGGAGGGACATTCAAGACCACATTGTCCAAGCACAACGGTTTATCCACAGCAAACTAGAAGACTGTCTTTCTGCTCCTCATCGTTAGCTGGCCAGCACCTGGAGCTCACCACTGCCTCCTAATGTCTCAAATGAGTCATAGACAGCCCAAAAAAGATCAAAATTTAAAGTTTTTTAATTCCCCCCCCCAGGGCAGGTGGATATTGTATCACTTAAAGTCAGAAACACAGTAACTTCATAAACAAGGAAGCAGCTGTAAAGGGAGAAGTTGAGCAATCTAGACCAAGTGGCCTACAATAGATTTGAATAACCATAGGGGAAGAGATAAGATAGCTTTAGATAATGGCAGAAAAAAAAATGTGGTTTTGTCCTGAAGAAAGCTACATACAAGTCTCTTGATTGAACTCTCTCTCTATCTACTGAATATGATGGATTTTGAAAGCTACCCACATGCCATTCCATCCTGATTGTTTTAGTTTGGTTGTGTTGCTGTGACAAAACACTGAAGAAAAGCAGCTTGTGGGGAGGAAAGATTTATTTCGGCTTGCAGGTTAAAGTCCATCATGTTGGGAAACCAAGATGGGAGCTTGAAGCTAAAAACATGGAGTAACACTGGTTACTAATACAACCCAGGCTCAGTTGCCTAGGGATTACCCACGGTGGACTGCCCCTCCTCTCCACATGGGTTAACAATTAAGAAAATCCCTCACAGATTTGCCCATAGGCCAATCTGATGGGGGGGAGGGGCAATCCCTTATATAAATTCCCTCCTCCCTGGTGTGTCAGGCTGACAACTGAACCTAACTTCAGTTAGCTTGTGAAATTTCCGATCAGTGTTAGCAGAAAATAATGTTAGCTACAAAGGAACGAGAAGCAGACTAATCAGTAGAGGGCTGAGGTGGAGGAAGAAAGGCCTTCGGCACCCAGAGGGAAAATTAGTGCGTATCTGGAATCCACACAGTGCCGCATGAAAGCACAACAAAGTCATTCTCCGGGATGGACAGACTCAGAAGGTCTGTTTGTGAGCAGAAGCACACGGCAGGAGAATGGCCACTCCAGGCAGAGTATTTCAGCACACTGCAACATGAATTGAAGAAGGGAGAAGCTGAGTTCAAAGGAGGGGGCTGTTCAGAAAGGAAGAAAAAGCTGGAACCTTGCTTTCAGAATTCTGGTAATGCAGGGTCATGTAGTCATTTACACAACGTGAATGCTGTAAGTGGAGGCGATTGGTCTATGTGGGAGCAATCTGTAGATAAACTGGGACACATTCAATAGTTTTGTAGATCAGGATGAAATAGTCTCAACGTCGTAAACATGTTTCTTTAACTGACAGTTGAGAGTGTGGGTAGGAGAGAGTACGCCACCATCTTACTGTAGCTACCTGTGCACAGTTGACCTAAGTTTAGAACCCACCGCTTTTAGGAAGGGACAGCAGAAGTACTGAGTAGCTCCTGTCTGGAAGTGAGACCGGGCAGGTGTGGTGGGCAAGGCGAACCACCGTGCTCAGTTACTGTTTGTCTTTCTCTTTTCAAGCATCTACGTTTCTCCTTTCCGTGCCTCGTGTGTGTCTTCTCTTGACTTTATCTTATTCACTTACTCCACCTTGTAGTAGCAGAGGGTCCAGTTTCATCCTGAAACGCATGTCCTCTGAAACTCTGGGACCTGCTGTTTTTCCTTAATTTGTCAAGTTTCTCTTTCTCATCTGTCTCTCTGCTCTTGCGATTCTGTCACATGAGAACACCTCTTAGACCCTGTGACAATCTCTTAACTCCTCCTTCACATTTTTCTTTCTTTATCTCCTTGTGTTGCAATTCGAGTGATTTCTGCAGCTCTCTCCTACTTTCCTAACTCTTCCTTTAGCTGACTTTTCCCATTTCAATGGCTGCATTTTTTT
>PVIU01027586.1:0-20210 GCA_004026605.1 Ondatra zibethicus | reverse complement strand
ATGAAAGCTTCTTTTAGTCACATCAGCAATTTTAAGAAAAGCATAATAACAGAAACAGGTGTTAGACATAACACGTCCTTAGAAGGGGAACTCTTGTCCTTGGGAACATAAACTTCAAACAAGTAGTTTCATCTTATCTTAGGAGTATAAAGTTTCTGTCTCATTATTTGCTATCATGGCCCTTCTTTTTATTTCTCATTTTTACTTTATCTCCTTTAGTGACCGAATATGCCTAATTCTTTACACCTGCTGCAATATACTTCTTTGTACTTTCTTATGTGGTAAACACCATGGGGGTTAGGATCTAGCAAGCCTATCCATAAATGGTAGAGCTAAATAATTCTGCTTTTGTTCCTCGCATATCACATACTTACGACTATCATCCTCATGTCTTCTTGTGTATGGAATGGGGTCATCTGGTGACTCAGTTGTACTTTTTGGGTAGTTCCCACCCTGGTTTCTTTATACCCAGAATGGGGGTTTCCTAACAACATCTGGATCTTAACTTATGTTTTCCCTCAAATCATCAGTCCTATTTAGGAAAAGTTCCTGCGGCTGTAACTCCTCCATAATATCCCCCCAGTATTTGCACAAGGGCTTGAAACACTGGAGGCATCTCGAGCATTGTTTTAGTATCATTATCAGAATTATCAATCCCAGGAACATCAAGGGGTTCTCTGGTAAAATTATACATTTTGGCCAGTATTGCAAAGAACATTATCAGGAAACAGGAGAGAATAGCAGAGGCAGCTAGCCATCTATGATAGCGGTGAGTATATAATTTTGAATTCAGGTTCATGACCTGAGCTGATTGCTAAGGAACCGCCGGAGGCCTATCCGCGAACGGCACGAACCCCCCAGCCTATGTTCCCGAGCCAGAGGCATCGTTGTCACACAGGCGACACCGCTGTGGGTGTGGCACACTCCACATAGAAATTCATGCCTCATACTACAAACTCAGTTCAGTACCCATTATTGGGAATGTCATAGGCCCTAAGTAAAAACTTACTACCATTGCTTAGCTAAGCTGTCACAGCATCAAATTACTTAGTTAATAGTTACATTTGTACCCACAGAAAAATGCTACTCTCAGCCTGTTAGTCTGGCTCCTATTGCTGTGATAAAGACCTTGAACAAGAGAGACAGCGCCGGGGCAAGCGAGAGCCGGACGGGCACTGGGCAACTCTGCCTCACGGACGAAAATCAACTAAACATGGGCAAAGGAGATCCTAAGAAGCCGAGAGGCAAAATGTCCTCGTATGCATTCTTTGTGCAAACTTGCCGGGAGGAACACAAGAAGAAGCACCCGGATGTTTCTGTCAACTTCTCAGAGTTCTCCAAGAAGTGCTCAGAAAGGTGGAAGACCATGTCTGCTAAAGAAAAGGGGAAATTTGAAGACATGGCCAAGGCTGACAAGGCTCGTTATGAAAGAGAAATGAAAACCTACATCCCCCCCACCAAAAGGGGAGACCAAAAAGAAGTTCAAGGACCACAATGCACCCAAGAGGCCTCCTTCGGCCTTCTTCTTGTTCTGTTCTGAGTATCGCCCCCAAATCAAAGGAGAACACCCTGGCTTATCCATTAGTGATGTTGCAAAGAAACTGGGAGAGGTGTGGGACAGCACTGCTGCGGATGACAAGCAGCCCTAGGAAAAGAAGGCTGCCAAGCTGGAGGAGAAGTACAAAAAGGATATTGCTGCTTACAGAGCTAAAGGAAAACCCGATGCAGCGAAAAAGGGGGTGGTCAAGGCAGAAAAGAGCAAGAAAAAGAAGGAAGAGGAAGATGATGAGGAGGATGAAGAGGATGAAGAGGAGGAGGAAGAAGAGGAAGAAGATGATGATGATGAATAAGTTGGTTCTAGCGCAGTTTTTTTTTTCTTGTCTATAAAGCATTTAACCCCCCTGTACACAACTCACTCCTTTTAAAGAAAAAAATTGAAATGTAAGGCTGTGTAAGATTTGTTTTTAAACTGTACAGTGTCTTTTTTTGTATAGTTAACACACTACCAAATGTGTCTTTAGATAGCTCTGTCCTGGTGGTATTTTCAATAGACACTAACCTTGCCTGGTACAGTCTGGGGATTGTAAATTGGCATGGAAATTTAAAGCAGGTTCTTGTTGGTGCACAGCACAAATTAGTTATATATGGGGATGGTAGTTATTTTGGTTTTTTTTTGTTTTGTTTTGGTTTTGGTTTTTTTTCATCTTCAGTTGTCTCTGATGCAGCTTATACGAAGATAATTGTTGTTCTGTTAACTGAATACCACTCTGTAATTGCAAAAAAAATTTGCAGCTGTTTTGTTGACATTCTGAATGCTTCTAAATAAATATAATTTTTTATTACTAAAAAAAAAAGACCTTGAACAAAAGCAACGTGGGAAGGAAACAGTTTACTTCATCAACTCCAAGGTTACAGTTCGTTATTGAAGAAACCGGGCAGGAACTCAATCAGAAACCTGGAAGCGGGAACTGAAGCAGAGACCATGGAAGAATGGACTTTACTAGCTGGTTCTCCGTGTCTCACTTAGCTTGCTTTTCTATACAACCCAGAACCACCTGCCCAGGGTTGGCATCATCCACAACGGTCCCTCTCACGTCAATGATTAATCAAGAAAATGCCCTCGAGGCCAATCTAATGGAGATATTTCCTAAACTCAGGTTCCTTCTTCCAGATGATTCTCTTTGTGTCAGTTGACTAAAAACTAACCAGCACACAGCTAATCACAGTTGATCAGGGATGCCTCCTTTTCTATTGATCAGAGGTAAATTCAGAAGTTCATGGCTGCTCCATGCTGAGAATAAGTGATGGTTGAGTGCTAAGCTATAAAGAAGACATTTACACCATTCCCTCTAAGGCTCAAGGGTGATTGCAGAAGAGGAGATGGAAAGAAGTTAAGAGCCTGAAAACAGGGAGAAAGGCATAAGATGCCACCTTTTAGGCAGGCTACAGCCATGGCAATCATGTACTCTACAGTTACCCACGCTGGGTCTTCACAAGAATGGGCTTGTCAACACTCAGGCCTCGATGGGGAAAGGGCTCGGGGGGCTGCTGATAGATTCTGGAAAAGGAGAAATCATTGCCTTTAGTTATAGATCCATTGTGATCCAATCAAGCTTCAATGGATAGTTACAAAAAGACATTAATCAGGGGAAGGGATTGATAGGGAAGAGGGGATGCTGATAGGGATGGAAGGGAGGTAGGAGCAGCTGGGGGTGAGAGGAGTCAGAATATCTTAGATGCACATTGTCAATGAACAAACTTAAAAAATACATGAGTGACGTTATATGTAATAGTAATCCCAGCACTGGGTGCCAGAGACAGGAGATGCCAGGACTCACCGGCAGCTTAGCCTATTTTCTGAGCCCCAGGTTCTTGTGAAAATTCAGTCTGCCCCAATCAAGGTGGATGACACTTGAGGAAGAGCAACCGAGGTTGGTCTCTGGGTTCCACATACGCATGTATACATGCGCAAACACACTTACACGCACAACGTGTTCACATATGTGTGAAAAGTAATTCAATTAGCGCTTATTTGTCATGTACTGTATGACAGGCGATGAGGCAGCAGAGAAAGCGCCAATCAGTCTGCCTCATCGAGCATGCAGCAATACCCCTTTCGTTACTACACTACGGATCGCTGTGTCCGTCCCGAATGCTGTCATATCTTCTGATACATCTTGTTCCCTCAGCTCCTTCCACTGGGATTATGCTTATGTCAGAAAAGTGGGGTAAATTAAAACAAACAACAAACAAAAAGGATTCTTAGATAATTAGGAAAAAAATAATTTGAAAGGCAGACATTACACGTGCTTATTTAAAAGAGATTTTTCTTAGCCTAACATAATGAGTGGCTGTGTCAGTTATTTCTTTTTGTTTTAAATGTATTTATGCACCAGGCGATGGTGGCGCACGCCTTTAATCCCAGCACTTGGAAGGCAGAGGCAGGTGGATCTCTGTGAGTTCAAGGCCAGCCTGGTCTATAAGAGCTAGTTCCAGGACAGGATCCAATGCTACAGAGAAACCCTGTCTCGAAAATACAAAACAAAACAAGTATATTTATGCATGTGAGTGTTTTGCCTGCCTGAATGTAAGTGTACCACATGCACACAGTGCCCTCAGTAGCCAGAAGAGGGCATTGTCCTTCCTGGATCTGGAGTTAGAGATGGTTGTGTGCCCCCATGTGGGTACTGGGATCTGTACCTGGGTCTTCTGCAAGAGCAGCAACCAAGTGCTCTTTGCCACTGAGCCATCTCTCTAGCCCTGTATTAGGCACTTTGGCGTGATAAAAGACCTTGGCCAAAAACAACTTAAAGAAGAAAAAGGCTTTTTGGCTTACAGATGCCATAATGGCAGAAGAGACATGGCAGCAGGAGCGGGAGCAGGAAACAGAGAGAACCGCACACAGGAAACTGAGAGAACTGCGTGAACGGGAAGTGGGGCAGGGCTATGAACGCTCAAAGCCCGCTCCAGGGATGTGCTTCCTCCAGCAAAGTTCCACCATGTCCCCTAACAGTGCCACCACGTGGGGACCATTTGCTTAGACAACGAGCCTTATTTCTCATGCAAACCACCACGGTAACTTAAACGCCCACCATCTTAGCGTTTGGTAGGCTGAGGCAAGATGTTCAGGAATTCAAGGTCATCCTTGGATATATATATATATATATATATATATTTGCTTTGAGCTAGCCTGGGTTATATGATGAGACCCTGTCTCTAAAGTTTTTTTTTTTTAATATATATATCATCATCTTACTTGCTTTCCTATTGCTGCGACAAGATGCCGTAACCAAGGCAATGTCTGAAAGAAAACATTCAATTCAGGACTTGCTACAGTTTCAGAGTGTGAATCCATAACCATCAAGGCAGTGAATATGGCAGCAGGCAGGCAGGCATGGTCCAGAGCAGTAGCTGAGAGTTTACAAGGTTGAGAGGAGGGGGCGGGGCAGAGACAGAGCGACAGAGACTGGGCCTGACATGGGCTTTTTAAACCTCAAAGCCCACCCCCAGTGACACACCTCCTCCCACAAGGCCACGCCTCTTAATTCCCCCAAAACAGTTCCACCAAGGACCAAGCATTCAAACATATGAGTCTATGGTGACCATTCTCATTTAAACCACCACAAACAATAAATATTATTTCATTTTACCATACCCTCATGCTAGTCATGTAAGTCAAAATGAAACAAATTTCCAGGACAGAATAGCTTATAATACACATAACCTCTGCGGCTTTTTGAGCTAAGCCTGTACTACTGCTGGGTGCATTAATTCTCTGGGTTTCAGCTATGACAGTCTCTCACTCTTGCACTTCAGAGGGGAGCATACCCAGGCCTATTTGACAGACTGGACCATCATGTAGGTTCAGGAGCAGGCTACAAATGTGTGTGCTTGCCAGTCATTCTGGTGACCCAAGTGCCTGCTCCACCTTCATTACCTCTGAGCAGGCCTGAACCTTTACCATGATTCCTGGGTAATGGCTCACACACCTAAGTCCTGTTGCTGCTCTTACCAGCAGGGCACTGCTTATTTGTCCCCAACTCAGTTTTAATCATTTCCTCCCAACTCCACCCCCATTTGGGACTCCATTTACAGTCAGTGGCAATCCTTGGCTAGGGATTTTTGGGGAGATTCTTGTGACTTGATCTTGGTCAATAAAAACCAATTACTTTAGGTGGGGGATTGGGGAGATAGTTCCTTTGGTAGAGTGCTTTCTGCAGGAGTGTGGAAACCTGGAGTTGGATCCCTGGCCCCTGTAACAAGGCTGAGTCACGCCAGACCAACTGACCAAATCAGTAAACTCCACGTTTAGTGAGAGGATGTCTCAAAAACTCAGCAGGATCTCTGTAAGTTTCAGGCCAGCGAGGGCTGCACAGTGTGACCCTGTCTCAAAAAACGAACAGCAAACAAAACATCGCAGCATGGGAAGGAGAAGTGACGGGAAGACTTGCAAGTGTTTCCTGCTGCTAAGATGAGACTCATGGTACTGCTCACCGCTGCACAGGGAACACAACGAGAGAGCTGCTGCATTAGAGCTGCTGCATTGCTGAGCTCTCTTGCTGAATAGATTGGCATTCTGAGGAAGGCAAGGCAGAGCATGCGCAAGGAGTCTGTCCTCAGTAACGAATGCTGAGCCATGAGTCTGTCTAACATACACTTAAAAAAAAAAAACTATATAGCTTATTTTCCTGCTGCTTACTGTTAATCCAGCAAAACTGTCACACTGGAAGGCCTGATATACCTGCCTCTGTCTATGTAATGGAAGCCAAAGAATTTGAGTTGGTGGTCCTGTGTGGCCTTTGATCGACTACTCTAATTTCAGAAAGAAGAAAGCGGCATAGTAATAAAAGTACAGGATGGACACATTTGCCTGCTTTTATTTAGAATTTTTATTTTGAGACAATCATGGCTTCACATGCAGGTGTCGAAGGGAAGACAGAGATCCCATGTAGCGTCACCCACTTTCCCACAGTGCTGACATCCGGCAGCTGAGGCACAGCACCATTGGAGCTTACCGTCCGCCCTAAAACAAGACTTATGGTTTGAGGACAAATTCCACAAAGTCTCATGGGCTTTACTGGGAGAAATTTACAAAGCCAAAATAAACAATGAAAGTGGAGAAGGGGCCAAGACTGTTTGCTGGGCAGATGGTGGCTGGGCATTCCAGGGAAAGGACTGTTTCCTTTGCTGGTTTTTCTTACAGGATATGAATGACAACAGCCTAGAGGACAGCAGGGTAATCAGACTTTTTGAGTAACATCACTCAGGAGTTAGTAGTAGTTTATAGCGATTGTTTGGGGAAGTCAGCTGCCTAGCACCTAAAGAACTTGGGGGTCTATGGAAGAAAGAAACTGGTCAAGGAAGCAGTTTGGGTGTAACCTTGGTGATTTGCTGTCCAGGAAAAGTAGAAGAGATCTAAAAGTGCTGGCAGTCCTATATGTCACCGTGAGTCTTATATTCATTTTTATATTCCTAGGATGTGGCATGAAAGGTGTCAGATAGTGAATGTACTTTTATGCCAATTGTTATTGCTGCTGAACATGAGCAACCAAGTTCTTTCTTGCCTGCATTTCTTGGGTCTGTGGAGGTTGGTGTCCATTGTCTTTACTTTGGATAAACCTCTCTGAAGAATCCACAGCTCTAAGAGAAGGCTCCCTAGATCCAACATGGTCTCCTAGTCACTTCCTCAAGCTGATGGAGTCTGTGACAGAAGCACCAAGGACTCAGCAACAGCAGGCTCTCCACACAGCATAGCCCTTCCCAGAACACTCTTTTTAAGCTTGCAGGATGTAGGATTAGCTAGGAAGCATGACCAAATCCCTGCCCCTATATGTAAACTTTTACAAAAATTCCATCTCTTACCCAGTTTTCTCCTAATTCATCACCAAAACCTTTTAAGATGGTCCCATAGAAGAGTCTTGTTTCTGAGCAAACATCTTCCTTGAATACTAATGTGTTTCATCTTCCCAACAAAGAATCAAGAGTTTGAGATTTCTTTTGTGTAACTAATTGGAGTCCAGCACAGTGGCATATGCATAAAAACACAACACTCTGGATATAGAGGCAGGGAAATCAGGAGTTCATGGTCATCCTTTCCTGCAAAGCTAGTTCAAGTTTAGCCTGGGCTATGTGAATCCCTGTCTCAAATAAACACACGCACACACGCACACACACACATACACACACACACACACACACACACACACACACACACCATAATGACTGTGTTTTGAGTAAACTATTTTAAGCTTCCTGAGAAACTGAAAATAACCAGAGGAATCCTTGGCCTCTGTCTGCTCCACCCCCTCAGGCACTTGTCATTGCCCTTTCCAACTGCTAGGATTCTGAGCAGAGTAGATTTGGAACTAGAAGCAGGGTGTGGTGGCACATGGTAGCACATGCCTATAGCCCCAGCACTTGAGAAGGTGAGGCAAAAAGATAGCTAAGACTTTGAAACATGCCTGGGCTACAGAATGAGAGTCTGCCACAAACCCACTAAACTAACAATAATTAAAAATTAATTACTCAGTTAAAAAAAAGAAGAAAGAAAGAAACTGTAAGTTCAGGAGGCACTAAAAAGTGAACATAGGGTTATGAAGAGCCTACGACTCCTGCTAGATCTCTGCTGTCAACTTACCTTCCTCGTGGGTACTGAGCACTCAGCCTTGGCGATTGTCTGACCCCAAGCTCTCTTCTCCAAGCGACAACTGATCCCAGCTCTGTTAAGAGACATCAAAGGATGCAACAAGCAAGCTGGCATAGCGACACCTGCTCTATTCCTGGGAGGTGGAACACATCGCTTGTCTCCCCTAATGACTCCTTCTACCACAACTCTGCTTAATCTGTGGTGTAACTTATCATTCTAGGATGGAAAAAGAACTTCAAGCAGAAGCACAACGAGACAGTAACGTTTAATATCTCCTGAAAAGAGAGGAAGTGCTTTTATTGCCTTCATCCATTAACACAGTACTTTGAAGGGGAAAACTTCAAATGAATGGGAGTTTGGAAATCTGACCTTGGCTGGTATAAGAATAGCGAGAATGTGGTGCTTCTCAATTTCTCATTCAGGATCTCAGTGTTCCAGGAAGTGGTTTGCTTGAGTTTCTTTTCTCTATTTAGCTCTCCTGAATGCCAGCTTCAGAGCTTAGGCATCACTGCCAAGGATCCTGCTGCTGCATTCAGCTGCCGTACACAGAAACAACCCTCCACACTGCCTCGCATTCGGGAGTCTGTCTTACAGTGTGGAGCAGGTGGAAGGACATGCTGCCTGCAGTCTTCTGGCATGCTTTGCTGCTCCTACTGCCCAGGGCCAAGAATGACAAAAATCCTTTGTGTATATTTCGGGGTGGGAAAGACCAGATATGACTGTGCACAGCAGTTAACTTGCTGTTCAGACAAGACTCCCAGGGCAGCTGTTGTAACTCAGACAGCAATAACTTTAACATGCGGTCCCGCTGCCAGGATAGATTGATAGAAACTTTGAACAAATCATTTAAGAAATTATGCTTCATGATAATGTTGAATCATCTTAAGATCAACTTCAGATAGCTGAATATTTGTTAGTATCATATCAAAGAAGTGCAACAAGATATTAATCAACGAGGGCTTTGCTTAGACTTCCATTCCATTCTAAACATCTGCTTTCAGTAAAGTCCATAAGTTTTCTGTCGGCAAAAATTGGAAACGACACCAGACTTGAAATCCACAGCTATGGTTGAAGCAGACTTAGCTTCTTATGTGCCGGCACTCACAGTCTTACTTAAACTAGCATGTGAGACAGTTTCACAACGGAATTATAAATTCTAACTTGTGAACTAGACAGTTGTTTGTTAGCCAAAGCTTAATTACTCATGCTTAATTTTTAGTCTTAACACATAGAAGTGCACACGAACTTTTAAAATTTTTCAATGAAGAAAACATTATTAATATTTAAATAGTTATTCATTAAATATTTGATAATATTTAGTTATTACTATTGGATAGTTATCTACACTGAAGTAAAATTAGCTCAGAAGATAATAAAAACATGATTAGTTGAAATAAGTTATTCCTAGAAAGTAAATATTTAACACAAAGTTATATGAATTTCAATATCCCCAATTAAATATCCTTGAGACCTAGATCTTACTGATGTTTTTGTTTTTAAAAAGTTTGATGATTTTGCCTTGAACAGGCCTGGGCCAAAATTAAGGAATATATTATACTTTCCCAGAGAGAGCAAATGGCACTGATCATACTGTTGTAGATCTTAAGACGTGCTTCAGGGAAGCACAGGATTAAGACTGACATTGCTGTTCATGCTAGCATATTCCTATAATGAAGCACTCTGGAAGCAGAGGCAGGAAGATCACTGCTAGGATACACAGTGAGTTCCAGGCCAGTTAAGGCTGCATAGTGGGGTCATGTCTTCAGAACAAAACAAAATAAAAATCCACTTTGGCTCATATTGATTATCGCTTTGTTTTGCTTATTTGGGGCTTGGGAGATTGGCCAACCATTGTAGAGATTGCAATGCCAGCAAGAGAACCAGTGTTTGGATCCTCAGAACACATGCAAATGCCAGGTGGGAGTGATAGCCCACGCCTTACCAAGCCTTGGAAGTTAGAGGCAGGGGTCTCCAGTATAAACTGCCTAGAGAAACCTGCAGCATGGGTAAGTCTGGGCTTGATTGAAAGACCTTGCATCAAAAGAATAAGGTAGAGTGCAGAGGAAGAAGATCCCAGTATCAGTCTCAGGCCTCTACATGTGTATAAGTGTTCATGTGTGCTCGAACACACATGTTCACCTATACACACAAACACATGCAAAGCAGAAGAGAAAAAGTTTGAACGCTGCTAGACACTGGACAGGCTGACACTACTGCCATTTGACTTGCCCTGCCCTTGGCCTACCTGGGTGTCTCTTTTTTTCTCATTATTGCTTCTACTTCTTCAGTCAAAGTACAACATGCTGTACTAGTCTGCCGGGTCTGTCCTGCCCAGCAACTACTACTAATCTGTGCCTGCCTTCTCTGTCTTTCATGATGCCCAAACGGGCACAACAGCCTCTGCCAGTTCTGCCACCTACTTCGTGATCCCTCATCCCCCGTAGTGTCTTCTGTTGTCTCTTCTTACCTCTACTAGAGTCCAGAGCTGTAATACTCTCTCTTTGTGCTTCTCTTGACAGTTGTGAGCTCCTGCTTCATCCTCGGGTACTCAGTACACACTGCTAATGCCAAACCACAAGGTAAACTAGGCTCTCTCATACTGAGGCTGGCCCTTTGTCTGACCCTTTGGAACATGTCACTGATACTTGATCTTCCTGGAAGTCCAGTCTTGGCTTTCTTCTCTGTGCCCTTTCTGTTTCTAGACTCCAGGATTCAGGGAGCCCTCTCCCCCTTCCTGATTCTAGACTCAGGGACTCAGGGAGCACTCCCCACCACCTCTGGCTTTTGGAGCTCACAAATGAGTGATGCCTCTCACCTCATACTCCCTTTTTGTGCTGTCAGAGCCAGGCTAGTTGACTCCCAGCCTGGCCCAGATTTGTCTGGGAGCTCTTGTTACCACCTGTCTGCCTTCTCTCCAAGATTGCATTATTTTTTGGACAGGCTGACAGTGAAACCTCTACTCTGATTGCTTGGGGTATAACAACGAAAGTCCACAGATCAGAGTAAATGTTACTAAATGTTAAATGGGGAAAATAGAATGAAAAAGAAAAGAATGAAGGAAAAGAGATGAGAGAATCCAAGTGAGATTATTAGAAGTAATGAAGAGGCATGAAAAAAACACTGCAGGGAAAGATGTGTGGGAACAAGATGTATTAAGATAAATGCATATGACAACCAAGTTCTACCTATCCAGAGTCTTAACACTTGACTGGTAACATGCCCTATATTACCAAAAGACATGGTCTAATGACTTATTCTGGTTGATGAGTAAGTACTCTAGAGGTATTAATGAGAACAAACAAAGAAAGTTCTCCAATTCCTTTAAACTGTGAAGTCCACGGGTGTAAGGTGATACACAGAAAAATAAAGAAAACTCCTAATTTTAACATGTTTTAAACTGATTTTATCATACACCTCAGTAGATGATGACCCTGGTCTTAATGAATTTAGACATTTTGAGAAGCCAAGTGTTGAAGGTTACATGGTGAGGACAGATAGTGTAAAAGTGCTATGTTTGCTTTGTAAATGAGGCAATGTAGAATAATTCCTCCTAGCAGTAAATTAGGATTTTCTGCCTTGACAAAGGTGGGTGTCGGGGGGAGGGGGAGGCTGCTCAAAGCCAAACCATCACAATAATCAGTTTTCATGAAAATTTATATTTTTTCAAACACAGCATTGGGCAAAGGACATAATTTTCATATAAATTAATACCTGTCTACATCCCTGATCATACTTTTAAATTTAAGAAAAATAATGGTTTATAGATTTTCTATTGAAATTATGGATTCCAGTTGGGATTTTGGTAGGAAGAGGACAGAGGGGCACCAATCTGCTCTAAAGCTTCTGATGCTTAGGAATACCTTCTCTCTCACTCCTTTCCTCCCTCTGTCCTCTGGCAACCAGCAACTCAGCAGCGGGATAGCTCATCTTGGTGGGCGGTCTCCGTAGGGGAGCAGTTTCAGGCTGTCCACGTCAGAAAGGAGGAAGCTGCAGCTGATGTCTTGCACACACTGACCTTAATTAAAGATCAGTTGTTCATCAGCACCCTTCATTGGGCCAGAGGAAGGTTTTGTCCTTGACATGGCTGTGCTCATGTCAACCATACACATTAATTTAGGAATTAATCTGTTCCCCACACAACTTTCATTCCCTGATCTTCATAATACATAAAAGAAATTTCAGGGAAATACTTAAATAGCCCAGATGCTTTTAAAATCTGGTGATAAAGTCTGAGCATATACCTTTTTTTCTTAATCAGTTTCATCACAGCAAAGAGATGAGATTAAAATCATGGCTGATTCCAAAAATTATATGCAATCCTTTATTCTCTCCATTAGATATTTTGCACGTCTTAAATAGTGGTTCTCAACCTTCCTAATGCTGAGACCCTTTAATGCAGTTCCTTATGTTGTGGTGACCCCCAGCCATAAAATTGTTTTCATTGCTGCTTCATAACTGTAATTTTGCTTCTGTATGAATCATAATGTAAATCCCTGTGCTTTCTGATGGTATTAGGCTACACCTGTAGTGTTGTTTCGCCCCAGAGGGGTCTTGACCCACATGTTGAGAACCACTGGTCTAAACTGTCCAGTAAATAAGCAAATGCAAGGGAAATTGAGCATTGGAGCCTGTGGTAGTTTGAGAGGAAATGGCTCCCAAAGGGAGTGGCACTATTAGGAAGTGTGGCCCTGTTGGAGTAGGTATGGCGTTTTTGGAGGAAGTGTACCACTGTGGAGGCAGGCTTTGGGCTCTCATACATGCTCAAGCCATGGCCAGTGAGACAGACCACTTCCTGTTGCCTGTGAGTCAAGATGTAAAAACTCTCAACTACCTCTCCAGCACCATGTCTGCCTGCATGCTGCTTTGCTTCCAGCCATGGCAATAATGGGCTAAACCTCTGAGCTGTAAATGAGCCACCACAATTAAATATTTTCCTTTAAAAGCATTGTTGTGGTCATGGTGTCTTTTCACAGCAATCAAAACCGTAATTAAGACACAAGTTGGTACCAGGGACTGGAGTATTGCTGTGATAGACCTGACCATGCTTTTGTTTGAGGGAATATGGGCCTTGGGACTGTGGATTAGAAAAGTAGTTGAATGCTTTAAGTGCTATGGGAGACAGCAGTACTGAGGATGATTTGAACTGTGGGGGGCTGGCTCAGAAGTTTCAGAGAAAAAGAACTTTAGTATGTTGCCTAGAGACTGTTCTTGTGATATTTTGGTGAAGAATGTGGCTGCCTTTTGGCCTTCTCCGAAAAGTCTACCTGAGGCTAAATTGAAGAGTTTTGGACCAATTCCTTAGGCAAAGGAAATCTCAAAACAGCCTAGTATAGACTACACCATGTGGCTATTAATGGTAACTCTAATGAAGATTTATAATGAAAAGGAGCAAGCTAAGCAGGGAAAAATACAAAATGTGGAGCAGATTGAGGAGAAAAGGAACACCAGAAAGTGGAATGGAGTTAAATCCTGTGTTCAAGGGGATAAATGGATTAAGAAATGGAATAAGGAGAGTGGTGACCTCAGGGCAAGATTCCATGCAGCTAAATTTCCAACTTGTGAAAAGGAATTAAAGAAAAACTTAGAGCCAAGTGTGGTGGTGCATGCGTTTATTCCCAGAACTGGTAAGGCAGAGGTTAGCAGATCTCTAAAGGCCAGCAAGTTCCAGAACAGCCAAGCTTAGGAAGTGACAGAAACCGTGGAAAACAGAAAACTGGCAAAGGTGTGATTGAACAAGGGGGCCATGTTTCAGCCCCAATAAGCAGCAGAACTTGGCAACTTCAGCCATGTGGCTCTAGAGTTAAGGATACAAAAAGGGGTATGGAATGTACCTCCATGACTAAGGAAAGTCGCTGAGGCTAGGCACATTGGGGTGCCCCTGAATGGTGGCATAGGGAGGCCATTGTGGGAAGCTGTGAAGTTGATGCCTGGATTATCTTGGAGACTCCAAGGTGTTGGCGATGCCAGAGTTATGGGATACCAGCCGAGGAGAGCTGCTAACAGGGAATAGAACCAGCTCTAAAGAAAGAAGCGTGTTTCAGTCAACAAAGGTGAAAGGAGTTGGAGATTTGAAAAGTGCTTTGACATCAGACATGGAGATGCATGTAGGAGAAAGGTCACTTGTTGGTTCCCAGCTGCCCGGCTATCTTAGACCCGAAATAATCACACAGAAACTGTATTAATTAAATCACTGCTTGGCCCATTAGCTCTATCTTCTTATTGGCTCTTATATTAATTTAATTAATTTCTATTAATCTCTATATCGCCACGTGGCTGTGGCTTACCGGGTAAAGTTCCCAGCATCTGTCTCTGGTGGCTCCATGGCTTCTCTCTGACTCTGCCCTTCTTTCTCCCAGCATTCAGTTTAGTTTTCCCCGCCTACCCAAGTTCTGCCTTGCTATAGGTCCAAAGCAGTTTCTTTATTCATTAATGGTAATCATAGCACACAGAGGGGACTCCCACATCAGATGCAGAATTTGGAGTTTACCCAGCTGTTTTTCACTATGCTCCTTTTGTTAGTATTCAAGCATCTGTACTGGCCTGCCCTTGGGGTCCTGACAGGCTATGTCTTCAGCTGTAACCACTAAGAGCACCTCCTGTGCACATTCACTACGTTCACTTTTAAGAGATGGGCCTTTTCCACCTCCTATCTCTCCCCTCTCTTTTCCTCTCCCCTCCCTTCCCCTTCCCTATCTTCCTGTCCTCTCCTCTTCCCTCCTCTCCTATAACAGAATTTGCCAGATCTAAGTGACACCTGACAGTTACATAGAGCCTGGACAGTGAGTGAAGTGAAACAGCCAGATACTTCAGGACATGGTCAGCACCCCAGCTTTCCCAGGTCCCCCAAAGATAAACAATGCCCCCCTGAAAGTGAATATTCACAAAAATACATTAGACATTTAGGAACATGTAAGCATATTTGGATCCAAGTTTTATTAATATAATTATGTTTATGGTAAAAAATTATAAAATTTAGCTCCATTCAAGACTTAAATAACCTAAATGCAAATGATATTCTAAGGGATCTAGTCACAGCAAAGAATCTGATTCAAAAAGACATTCAAAAAGACAGATTCCAGAAGCCACTTAAGATAATGAAGCTAATGGGTGGGTGTGGCCATTGTCACTTGGCTCCCACACCCTGGCCACATTGATTTATTTTTTGGCAGTAATTGCAATACTATTGACATATGTATTATCCAGAAAATTAATCCACCCTAAGGCTAGCCTATATGGCCAAAGCTTCAAGGTTACATGTGGATTTCTCTTTTGGTAAGATGGTGGTTATGAATCACCTTCTATCTATGGCCAACCTATCAGATTCCTTATTCTACTCTTTTGCAGATAATTCTTTGAGTTGCACGGCATTAAACTATTTCCAATCCTAGTGCTTAGGATCCTATATTACTTCATCTGCTTGAGTTTATCTAAAGCTGCATATTATCCAACTTGGAACTCTATCTTTTGCTTTGAAGGTAAACTTGGTATTTAAATTTCAGTTTCTCACTTGGAGTTGTGTCATCACAAATTCTGTTTTAGTTCCTCTATTTATAGTTTATAGAATGAAAAATGAATTCCGCTTCCATTGCTGTTTGAATTCAAATTCTTTTCATCTGACTTCATCACCCATTAGTTTCCCTGAGCAGACAGGTAAATCAGCTTGTAGCCAACACTAAATTACGGTGAATACTAATGCACTTGTTCATACTTAAGGCTACTTCAAATTGTCACCATTTCTCTAATTTCTAGAATGTCCCTTTTCTAATGCAATGATCCAGGGCTAAAGTACAATCATATTAGACAATGATTTTCTTCAAAAATTATCTGCCCAACCTAGCTTAGACAGAGCATCAAAGGAAAGACAAAAAACAGGGAAAGGAGGTTTTTCAGGCAGTTGATGGTTGCCAGGCTCTTCCTGTGTACTTTGAAGACACAAGGTCTTGAAGATCCCTCACCAGAGGCCATCTCTGCCGGGGATGGTGCTTTCTTCTGGATGACACCTACTGTGACAGACAATGTAGAACTCCACTTCTATAGAAGAACTGTACATGGCCTCATGTTTTTATTTGATTTTTAGACTCTCAAAGTGATAGCTATTAAAATAAGATTACAAAATGAATGCAAGAAAGGTTTCCTCTCCTTGGAAAATGAAATGTTCAGTTATGAAAAAATGAAAGAAAATATGACACATATAGGAAGAATTATTTCACAATAGGCTATCTGACAGGGAAATGCTGGGTCTTCTTAAGAATTCTGTGAAGCAACTGGAGATAACTCCGCAGTTAAGAGCACTTGTTCTTGCAGGGACCTGGGTTTGAATCTCAGCACCCTTATGGAGGCTCACCATGGTCCCTAACTTGAGCTCCAAAGGCTCTGATGTTTTCTTCTGACCTCCCTGGATACCAGGCATGCGCATGGTGCAAATATATGTGAGCAAAACACTCATATATATGAAAATATTTTTTACATGTAAAGAGGAAATATTGTGAATAAAGCTTTGCTCTCTATCTCTTAGATTGAAACTCCCGTCAGAGATACTGAGTGGGGTGATACAATGGAGACACCCAGTGGCTGGTGTGGTTAATGCAGCAACAGCACACTTCATCATGTGGGCTTCCTGTTTTCTGGGTGTACATTTCCTCTTGATCAGAGACATTAGATATACCTACGTAGAAAGTCAAGGACAAAAAAAAAAAATAATAAAGCTGTGACTTTAGTGTTACTAAAAGACTAGGCCTTCACCTGAAAGATGGAAAAAATGTATTTTAAACATGAATGTAGATTTCTTTTGCATCATTAATTGTGATTTAGGGAAGAAGTCTTTAAAGAGATTAATATTTGAAATTAAAGGCGGCTCAGTTGGTAAAGTGCTTGCTGCACAAGAGTGGTGGACCTGAGCCTCGTCCATAGGACCTACAGAACAAGCCAGCAGCATGGCAACGCTTGTAATCCCAGCACTGGGAGAGAAAGGCATCCTGGGGGCCTCCTGGCCAGCTGACTTAGTCTAGTTGGCAAGCCTTATGTCCCAGCCTCTCTTTCAATAAATTAAGTATGGCCAGCTAATTTGAACTAATTAGAGATGGCTCAGGGGGTTAAAGCACTTGTTGCTCTTAGAGAGGACCTAGAACTGGGTTCAGTTCCCAGAACCCACATAATGGCTCACAACCATCTGTGACTCTTGCTCCAGGAGCTCAGTCAATGCCTTCTGACTTCTGCAGGTAACAGACATGCATGTGCTGCACATACATACATGCAAGTAAAACACTCATACATATAAATCTTTAGAAACAAAAAGAATCCTCCAAGGTGAATGGCTCTGAGAAAGGATACCTGAAGTGATCTCTGGTGTCCACCTGCAAGCATACACACGTACATGTGTACCTTCATACACATGTGTACCTATACACCATATACACTCATGAACATATACCTTATACATTCATAGACACAAAATATTTAAAACTTGAAAATGTTTCTGTAACTCCACTGAAAGTGTCCACACATAAAATGTATTAATATATCAAAATGTAAAGGCTGTGAAAAACTTTTTTGTAAAGTGAATTTTAAAAATAAAAAGAGGGCCAGTGAGATGACTCATTGGTAAAAGCTCTTGATGGGCAAGCTTGTAACCTCAATTTCATCTCCAGATCTCACAGTAGAAGGAAAAGTAACTTCTGAGGGTTGTCTTCAGACCTCCACATGTGCCCATACATGTATATCACACACACATATACCCTAAAAAATATATAGGAAGTAAGAAACTGATGCTGAGTGAAGAAGTAAATGGGCTTAGTTTCTAAAATAAATTTTATCATAACAAAACTTACACATTCATTTAGAAGAATGAGAAAACATTGAAGCACCAAGTCCCCTCATTCATTCATTCATTTATACACACACACGCACACGTATATATACACACACATATCTACATGCATTTCCTTATACAGTGATGGCTTTCTGGGAAAAGAGAACAGATGCCAGAGGCTGGAGCATGTTGCTCAATGGCCCATTTTCCTAGGCATGCTTCTCACTGATTGGAAGAGGAAGGGCCCACTGGGAGCATTTGATTCACCAGCAGCATGCCACATAATGCAAGTGGGACACTGCAGCTCCTCTCTTCCTTCCTTTCACATCCTGGTACTAGAGCGAATGGCTTTCCTCTGCGCATGTGTTCACCATGATACCACACCATGACAGGCCCAGGGCAATGAGCCACAGCCATGGATTTAAATATGAGACAAATTAAACTGTCCCCCTTTTTACCTTACACAGTGTTTGGCTATAATAATTGGGAGTTGGAAACAAAGTTTTTTTCAGTGTTTTTATCCTTACTTTATGAACAAGTTCTTAGTATACATTTGTCTATTCAATTTAAAAGATACATAATTTCCCTCCATATGGATATATGAAGCTTTTTGTTTGTTTTGTTTTTGTTTTGCAAGACAGGGTTTTTCTGTAGCTTTGGAGACGGTCCTGGAACTAGTTCTTGCAGACCAGGCTAGCTTTGAACTCACAGAGATCTGCCTGCCTCTGCCTACCGAGTTCTGGGGTTAAAGGCGTGTGTCATCACCGCCTGGCATGAGGCTTTATTTAACAAATTAAAAAAAAAACTTTGATGCCGGGCATGGTGGCACACACCTTTAATCCCAGCACTTGGGAGGCAGGGGCCAGCCCGGTCTGCAAAGCAAGTTCCAGGACAGTCAGGGCTGTTACATAGAGAAATTCTTTCTGGGGGTGGTGGTGGGGGCAAACAAACAAAAAACCTTTGGTACTTGGTATCGAACTCAGGGACACTTGAATACTAAGCATAAGCAAGCATTCTTACAGCTACATTTTCAGCACTTTCTATTTTTTGTCTTTTATTTAGAAACAAAATCTTACTATATAGCATATAGTCCATACTGGCCTTGGACTTGTGATCTTTGTCCCTCAGCCTCTCAAGTGACTAGAGTCTGTAGTAAGAGGCGCGGGCGGCTCCCAGTTGCACGGCTAGCTTAACTCCCGAAATAATTACACAGAAACTGTATTCATTTAATTACTGCCTGGCCCATTATATCTAGCCTCTCCTTGGCCAACTCTCACACCTTAAACTAACCCATTTCTATTAATCTTTGTTTACCACGAGATCGTGGCTTACCAGGAAAGATTCAGCATGTCTGACTCTGGTGATTTGATGCTGGCAGCTCTCTCTGCCTGTCTTCTCTCTCCCAGAATTCTCTTCTGTCTACTCCGCCTACCTGATTTCTGCCCTATCAAAAGGCCAAGGCAGTTTTCTTTATTCAACCAATGAAAGCAATACAAATACAGAAGGACCTCCTACCAAGAGTCATAGTAGTTAAATACTGCCATTAAAACCAAAGTTCTAAATTAATTCATTGCTCACATTCCTCTTAAACTTATGAATTATTTAGATTGAATACCATATACACATTTATAAGTTTTAAAATTATGAACTATAACATAGTCACAGTACGTATACACTCATGTGTGTGTGTGTGTGTGTACACAGGTAGAACTCAGCTTTGTGCACGTTAGGAAAGCATTCTGCCACTGAGTAATTGACTGAGCTCTACATATATACAATAATAATCAAGCTGAGTGTGGTGACATAAGATAAGAGAGGCTGAGGCAGGAGGACCACCATGAGTTTGACACCAGTCTGGGCTGCAGAGTGAAAGCTTCTCTCAAAACAATAAGAATAAAAAAAAAACCAAGAAAGTGTATATACCACATAGGTTGTGAAATCCAGCATCATGACACAGCCATCCTTCCTGGATTACAGACCTCTTTTGAGGATTTGAGCTACATTATCAGTAATAAAAAAGATAGAATTTTATCAATGTCACACTGACATTACTAAAGTTTTATCTTTATTCCTAAAAAAACATTTATAAATATAATCCAATTTACTGTGCAACCTTGTGATATTTAGCACAGGAGGCATTTGTTGGCATATACTGACCTGTTAGGGAAGCTCCTCTAGCCCAGAAAGGTACTGCAAGTGGGTCAAACCTAGTGACAGCATTTATATCTCAGTACAGGAATGGAATCTAGTTCACAC